>LSSN01002543.1:0-25208 GCA_001970855.1 Smittium culicis | reverse complement strand
CCCGACTCTGTTGACCCTGCTTTCCGCAGACCTGGTCGCTTTGATCGTGAACTGTTCTTCAGCCATCCTGACAGAAACGCAAGACTCGCCATCCTAAACATCCACACAAAAAATTGGCCAAGTCCCCTCTCGCAGCAAATGTCTGACTACATCCTCGACCGCTCTTCTGGGTGGAGCGGAGCTGAAATAAGCTCATTTGTAAACGAAATCGCCCTTTCCTCGATACGCAGAAATTTTCCTGACCTTCACGATTACAAAGATAAAATACAAATCGATACCTCTAAAATCCATATCACCAACGCTGACGTTATCTCTGCCATGAATAAGCTTTTCAAGTTTTCCCAATCTTTCTCAAACAACCTTGGTGTACTTGATCCTCTACTTGGTAAAGTTTGCTCTGAGGTCTGTGACATTTTTCTAAGCTCAAAAACAACTAACACAATTTGCGATCCAAAATTATCTGAAATAAGAAGTTCTGGACCTTCTAATTGCAGAGTCCTAGTTTCGGGAAGCCCAGGAATGGGTCAAGAATCTTTAAGGATAGCTATATCACAAAAATTAACCGAATTCAAAATTCCAAACTACTCACTTAACCCTGCATCATTGCTAACATGCGACATGCAGCCTGAATCGCTCATATCTAGTCATTTCAATAACGCTAAAAAAAATTCTGGTGTAATCATATTGTCCGATCTTCAAAATTGGTGCTACAGCGATTGGATCGTTGTTCTAAACCACTATTTGTCAGAACTTGTTGGTCAAGTTCATACAGGGCTTCTGGTAATTTCTGAAACTCCAGATCCCGAATGGGCCTCTAGACTTCACTCCATCATTCCTGCAAAACACAAGTTTTCCATAGGAAATTTCAATGAAGACGAGCTGATCTTGTTTTTTTACCCTTTGATTTCTTCCTCTAAAGCCTTCATTTCAAGTAGCCTTGACCCGTTTCAAGATTCCTCGAATAGTTTAGAACCCATCTTGAACAATTTAAAGAAATCACATTTTTCTCCATCATACAAAAAGTCTAGCTCCCAAAATCCTGCGTGCAGCCAAATTGGTTCTATTAGGAAAATTTCTCCTTTTTTTAAAAAAAAGAACCCCTTTATTGACCACCTTAACAACTTTGAAATGACTGTTATCTCCAAAGTCCAGTCACTAATTAGAAATTTCTTGACCGAAAACTTTCATAATTCTATCTACGATCCTATTAGATCTCAAAAGTTACTCGACGAATCTACTAACTCGGAACTGTCTGAAATCCCACTTATAACTTTAAACGAAGCATTCATAAAGAATGAAAATTTCCACTACGTTTGCATCCAGCAATTTCTTTTCGAATTTGTTGTTTCTGTTGACACTGCCAATTTTGTTGGCGGTGTTAAAGCTTTAGAAGCAACTGAAAAATTGCTTAGTTTCAGTTCATCTAATTTCGATTCTTCAACTGGCGTTTTTTCGGATTCCGATCCTCTCTCAACTCCAATAATTCCTACAGCTTCCCACTTTGGCAATAATTTCAAAATAGCCAGTAACTTGAGTACTAATTTACCCGGCCCACTGGCAATTAAAAGGTTAAAACGCACCCAGGAAACTCTGACAAAAATCATCGCGTCGTCACTAAAAGTTTCATCCAGCTTCCTACAGCATTTTTTACATAAATCACTCTCCAACTTAGACGATAATCACCTAAATTACAAACTACAGCACAGTAACACTCGATTAAGTAATACTACTTACTCGCCACCATTATCTCCCAATTCTGATGACCATACTCAGGACAATATTACTGAAAACTCATCTGTAATTTCGCTCGTCAGCTTGAAAAAGGCCGAATCTTTGAAAACTAAATCAGCTAATAAAGCGATAGAAATGATAAAACCTAGTGTTCTTACGCCATCCACATCGATTGTACAAGATACCGACCTCAAGTTTGTATCCAAATGTAGCGACCGCACAGTGAAAGCTATCAGCAGCGATTTTGAGCTTTTAATCATAATTAAGCCATACCTCTCAGTTCTTGATTTATCGCTAATAGAATTTAAAAATATCTCCAGCGATTTTGAATTCTGTGAAAGTATGTTCGAAATGTTTTTGAAATATCTATCATTCATTTCATCTGATTACGAAAAATCGTTAGGGCACCAAAATAGTG
The DNA here is from genome assembly GCA_001970855.1 of Smittium culicis. Taxonomy (NCBI): domain Eukaryota; kingdom Fungi; phylum Kickxellomycota; class Harpellomycetes; order Harpellales; family Legeriomycetaceae; genus Smittium; species Smittium culicis. Next base: position 23,059 of record LSSN01002543.1, on the reverse strand, counting down.
AAATTGGCTCTTCTGATGGAGAATTTTCATCGCTACCAAATTCTTTAAACCAAAATTATAATCCGCACCTTGAAAAGGGCGAAGATGTTGATGTAATCATTCGAAATAGTAATTCCGATTCTGAAGAAAAAAACTCTTTCAACAATCCAAATAGCTACAAATCTACGCGCCCTCGACTAGGTAGTATTATCCATAATATTTCCAGGCGTTCAATCTCCAGACCAGTAAATTTTCCTAAGATTAGCCAGACCCATAATTCTAGCCCAATTAGCAAAAATAATTTTAAAAGCACTCAATTGATTATCACAAAGTCCGTGCCCAAAGAGAAAAATAGCTTTCCGATAAAGTCTGAGCCATGCATAAACTCGAAAAAAATTGGTCAATCCAATTCATTTGAACTTGGGGTCGCCCATATGCAGGAAATCTCCACAAATCCAAAAAATAGCTTGATGGAAAATATTGATCATACTTTTACCTCCTACATATCCGAAATTCTGCTTGGAGAGTCAACTTCGATTGAAATGCTTGAAATGATTTACTATGATATAATCGGTTTGGTACAAAAATACCAGAAGCGGTCGCTGCTTGTTTCACAGGAAAAATCAGCATCTTTTAATCAAGCCGTTTCTGACTGCTCACAGTTCATAGCTGACTTGAAATCCGTCCTGCAAAACCCACACCACTAGATAATTTATTTAAATTTAATTCAATTTTCGTGTACATTAATATTATATATACATAACTCAATACTTTCTCCCCTCATTTCAAAAAAAATTCTTGCTAGATTCCATATATTTAATCTTTAGTATATATATTACACAACCGTATCCCATTTCTTTAATAAAATGACAAGGATATATAATTATTTTTAGTTTTAAAGCCTGCTTTTGCATATTGAAAAACATATAAAAAAGCTTAGTTACCCATAACACCCACCTATTTCCGGATTATATAATAAAAATCCTTCGTTTTCTTTAAATTATTAGCTAGTTTAGGTTTAGCTCTATAATAAATGAGTTATAATTTTGGTTCTTAACTTAAATTTCAGCATTTTTTCAGAAATACAGCATATTTTGAGAATTATTATGTTTTTTTTTTTACTTTTTAAAAGCTTTCTAAAATCGAATACATAAAACTCGAATTACTTGGACAGAGTAAAAAATAATTTCGCCACGAATTTTCAGTCGAAATCTCCCACTTATCATAAAGTATGCATTGTTTTTTTTTTTTTTTTTTTTTTACAAATCTGGCTTACAAGCATATATGTTTAACATTAATATATCCTCAACAAGAAAATGAAAACTTTTAATAATAGACTATCATAATCCGATAAACCAGCAAAATAAATATTCTGACTCAATATTAAAAAATATTGAATTTTCCTTATTAGCATAAATTCGTGGATAAGTATATTAAGAGCTAGGGAGAAATTATAATTAAATATATCAGTAATTGTAGATATGAAATTTTATCCAGCTTGTAAAATGTCATGGCGTTCTAACCCTTTCGAGGGCGGTAGGCTATTTTTTATTTACCAAAAATAGCCAACTGTGTATAATTAAAATACTTACATTCTGAGGTCTTAAAATTTATTGGTATATAGGAAATTAACAGCAAATAATATATTTTCTTTAAATAATAGTCGAATCAAGATTTTGATTTTATTAATGGGTGTTGGGCGTGTAAGGGTTAAGCGTGTCGTAAGCTGAAAAAGGTTTCTGACTGCTGTATTAGACTTGAGTATTATCGTTTAGTAGAAAATTCAGGATATTATAGCATTGATGGATAATAAATAGATAAAATAGCGTATAGGTTCTTTGTAATTAGGTTTGTTCAATATTTCTGTAGCCAATTATTAAATAGATAAAAAGATAATATTGAAACGCCAATTTTAATCTTTATGGGTAAAATTGCCTAAAATAAGAGCAAAAAATGATAAACGCGAAAAAGTGCATTCTCAAGGCAATTAGAGTCCAATCAACAATCAGATAGCCTAAAAATAGGAATTGGCCATAAAAAAAATATAGATCGTATAAAAAAGCGCATCTATTAAAAGTTTATTTACAGTTTTAGAGCGGAGAATTGATCTAAGCAATATTTCTGCGCTCTTTTCATACATCTAATTATTTCAAAACAATATTTGATCCAAGCTTAATTATACCGCTAGAATTTTTTTTAAAGCTCTATTAATTAATTTCTATAATTTAAATATACTAGCCTATTTGCCAAAAGGTAAGTTCATATCATTTTAATTGTCATGCAAGTTATCATCCAGTCTTTAAATTAGAGTCGAATATATCTTTATAAAAAAAACCAAAATTACTATTTTCTATAAATAATTCGTATTATACTTATGTTTGCTATTCAGCCTTATACCATTTTCGCATATAAATTATTCTATTTTTATAATTTATTTTAAAATTTTCATGCGATATTTTCATCTATAGAGAAATTATTCCAATTTAGTATAGTATACTTCGCTTTCAACATATATTTAACTACCGAATTATTAAACTTAGCTCGCCTTATCAGGTTCATTTCCTATAATATACAAACAGCCTGATTTGAAAAATTTAAACAAGAAAACCAATATATACGATAATCAGATTACCCGATACTGAGCATACCCATAGTTATATTTACACAATTCTCACCTAAAAAAGGTGTAAATTCTCAATCGATATTCAATTAAAGCGCTTATTTCCACATTCTTATATCGAGTAAATATTTAATCCATTCAATTGAAAGGAGTTCTGGTAATTAATTTAAAAATTCTATACCTTCGAATAAAAATAATTCCAAATATTATTAAATAATTTTTTTGTTACATAGTAAAATTCATTCTCTCTTTGAAATAATTATCTTAAAGCATTCAAAAAACAAGCTACTCATTAATATTTATTTGTATGATATCCACTCAAGACTCGCTAGTTTTTTTTATTTGGGTATAGATAAATCGATACTTAATTCTCTTCAAATACATATTTTTTTTTAGATAAAGGTCCAATTTTTTACAAACATCTTTAATTATACCAGCATCTAATACTTTTTCATATTGGGATTTTCCCTCTGATGACAATGGAAAATTCTGTCGATAATGCCAAACGAAAGAAAGATGGCGAAAATAGCGAAAATGATCAAGTAGATATAATGGATATTCATGGTATTTTTCTCCATCTTTACCCACTTAAGCTCTCTGGTTATTCTATGTATATATCATATGCTAGATTGATTTTAGGAATTTAATAATATAGTATTAAAAATAAAAAGCCTTTTTTAATAATCTTTTTACAATTATTAAAAAACGCAAATCAAACCTTATTAGATAAGGGTAGCAAAGATCAAAAAGCTACAAGGTCAAGCACAAGAAAATCTACAAGAAATATATCGAAAAAATTGAAAAGTAGTGCTGAGTCCAAAATCAAAATACTAAATGGTTCAAGCTACGATGAAAACAAATACGAAAACATCAATTCTTCAGTTATCGATAAAACGCCCTCATCAAATTCGTCAATTGATGTTGATATCTTATCAAACACCTCTCAAACTCTTACACCCGAAAAGCAAACTGATATCAAATCTAATATTTCTAAATCTAAAAAACCAAATTCAAGGACCCCTGCAAAAAAAGCTGCACAATCTAAAAAAAACGAATCTACTAGTTCATCCAAAAAAAAATCATCCAGCTCTAGCTCCAATAGAAGCAAAAAATCTACAAAAAAATCTTCAGTTAGCCCCAAGCATGAGAGTAGAGTTCTTTCAAAAGCCGAAGAGGAAGAGCTCAGCAGCGCACTTATTGCCCAGCTACTTGCAGCTGATAATGATTCCATCGACTCGAGTTATTTTAAACAAGCTGATAGTGATTATGAAGAAAATTACTACGATGAATACTTTGCTGATGGAAAATCAAAATCAGCTAGAAATTACGAAAGCGAGTATGAAGACGACGACTCAGAACATTTTGATGATGAATACGACCCGATCAAAGCGTATAATAAAAATTCAAGTTCTAAAAAACTCCCAAAAGGTTTATTTAATTTTCTAAGATTTTCTTTTCTATTCCATTTATAGCTAGATAATTTTATTCTTTTTTCTCAATTGCGTGTTGATTTCATATCAAATTACTTTATATCTCAAAATAGGAAAAAAACAGAATAAACCACAGAAAACAAAAGAACATGTTTATACTTCGAATTCTGGATCTTCTGAATCAAAAAACACGAACGAAAATTCTTCAAATTCTCTAAATACTAACTTTACCACTTGTGAAATTAATACGGATGGTCTTTCAAATGGCTATGATCTCAAAGCATCAAAATTGAGTGAACCGAATTCGATATCTGCTTCTGCTTTTAATGTCGGAGTTTATTCAGACCAAGAAGAAGCGCTTTTTTTAGAAGGATTAAATACTTACGGACGTGATTACCAAAAAGTAATTTAAATCGATTATTTTGTTAATTTTGATTAAGTTAGTTATTACCAACTTGAAAACTAATACGTTATATATTTTTTTTAATATGTTAAAAAGATTTCTGAGCTTATGAAAACACGCGAGTCAAAATCAATTAGATCTCATGCTCAAAAGCACTTTATTAAACTTTTTAGAGACAATTTACCCCTTCCCCCGAAAGTCGCAGAGAGTGGAACTGGCTATACTTTGTCTGGTAAGCCATTGGACCCAAACAGTGCAGCCGCAAAGCCTTATCTATCCCATCTAATTGAAATTGGTACTAATAATGCCCAAAATCAAGATGCTCTTAAAGTTGGTAAGTAATTTTTTGTTTACATTTACTTTTGTTTTCATTATTATCGTTTTAAATCAATGATAATACTTCAATATTAAGTAGTTTATAACAAATTACCAATCCAAAAATTTTTTTTCTTTATCGCCAATTTTGTATACTAAAAAAAGGGATAAATTATAAAAAAAAAGTTAAATCACATTTATCCATTTTCCAGTAGATAATTCAGGAACTAATGATTCAAATTTCAACTCAAAGAACTCGAACAATTTCTCAAGCGTCGATTCTCCCGCAAATGAATTACACGATAAAAAACCTTTAAAGCAAAAAAATTTTGCTAAAAAGGAAAAGGCTGTTTCTAAGAAAGAGGATGAAGTTATAGCTAGTTCTTCGATCATTTCTGGTCCTACAGAATATTCGCTAATGAGACCAAAAAGAAATAAAGTTTCAACTAAATATAACAGCTCAGGATTTGAGAAAGAGTAAAATAAATACTTGATTTACCCTATATTTGATTATACTTAATATATCTAATTTTACATTTCTTATTATTAGCTCTGATCCTCATGCTTTGGTTAAATGCTCTGCTTTTTCTGGCGAACCAGGTACTGGGAGTATCAACTCACAGCCCTTTAAATTGTTTGTTCACACTAATGCACAATTACTTATGGATCTACACTCACACCTGATGGAAACTGAAATTATCGGGCTACTTGGGGGATCGTGGGACTCGAAAAATAGAGGTTTTTATTTTATGTTCTTTTTATAATTTCAGTATACTTTTTTAACCAATTGAAAGAACTAGTTCGATATACTCGTTTCTGGTACCTATTTAACTATTTTTTTTTTAATCGCTATTAATTATAATAGTCCTAACTGTCAAGCAGAGCTTCCCTTGCAAGGCGTTAGTTACGGATGACGACCATTTAAATGTAGAAATGGATCCTACAAGCGAATTTCTTGTTCGTCAGGAAATTGCCGATATGGATATGCGTGTTGTTGGCTGGTACCACTCACATCCATCGTTTTTACCAGATCCCTCAAATATCGATATTCAAAACCAAAACGCTTATCAAAAGCTTTTTATGGATAATGGGCTTTTTGAGCTAGATGAATTAAACTCGCATACTGACGGACAAAAGCCGCTTGAAAGCTCTTCTAATGTGTCAAACGATCCTGTAGTTAATATAGATACTAATTCACCAGAAATCCTTAATTCTGGTAAAAATATAATCAATGAAATTAGCATTGAAAAAAGGGACTCTGGATTCAAAAGTGATATTGGATATCTTAATGACGCTGAAATTGATATTGATTCTGTAAAAGATGGAAATAACTTAATCAAGAACGCCTGTTTAGAATCTAGTATCTCAGAAATTAATAGCTCTACAAATAATTCAGTTAAAATCAAAGTATCGGAGGATATTGAAACTGGTGGAGCCGACAAAGGTGCACCGTTTATTGGAGCAATCGTAGGCCCGTACGACCCAAAACTGCCCAAAAGTTTCTCTGTAATCAATTGGTTTATGGTAATATGCGAAAGTCTTAATGGAGCAAACAAACTTGTTCCAAAAAAATTAAATTTTGTTACGTTAAATGATGACTTTATTCCAGAGTCACTTATTAATAAATCACAAGAGCTGATTGATTCATACTCAAATAGCACACATAGAATGAAGTTTATGCGTGTTTGGAGATCTGGTAGTTCTGAGCTTAGGCTAACTAAATGTCTACTATCGCTTGCATACAGAATTCCTTGGATAGACCACGTTATCTTGGCTGATGCGTCTTACTCTTGCGAAAATTCCGGTTCAACCCAAAAAAAAGTTAGTTCAAGCAATGAGAACCCAAATTATTATATGAGCTCAGATAGCGAGATTGAAAGTATCATGAATGATACAGACACTAGCCTAAAGAAACACAAACTGATTGTTGACGTCAAGGTAAACTCTATCAACAATGGTGAGAAACCAGAAAGTTTGCAGGACAACAGCAAAGATAAATTTTCTAATAGTAGCTCCCCCAGAAATTATAAAAATTTAACTGAAGTGAATTTGAATGATGGCTGTATAAAAACAAACGAGCTTAAAGCTGAAGTTATACCTGAGCTACCAGATTCACAAACTGCTAAAAGTAATCATTCTGATACGCTAAAAAATTTTGTTCAAGGCTCATCTAACAAGAATCTGGGCTTGACTGAAAATGACGAAAATGTTTCTGTTAATAGCAGCAGCGGATTGAGTAGCGTGGATATCGAGGGTCTTAATCCCAATATCGAAAATAACAAGTTGGATTTTGTAGTTTCAAAGCCTACAGAAACCTCAACTAATTTGAGCATTAGTGTCGAGAATGAAGTATCTATTGGCAAGAATAATGACAAGTCTAAATTGCCTGCATGGATAACGTCAGTTCCATTTTTGAATCAAGTGCATGATTCTTTGATAAAGTGGAAATAATTATATTTTCATTTTCTATTATTAATTTTAGTTATCAATATAAAGATATATACTTACTCCTTTTTTTTTATTACTTTGAAAACTTGCTACTTTTGCCATTATATTTTTATCGCTCAAATAAATACAGGTTATTAATAATAATGGGTATTCGTTTAGTTTAGCTAATAGAATATTATCAGCAATAAATCGATTCGAATGTGTGATACCTATAAAATGAAACTTTTCACCTTTATATCTTTTTATTTGCTAATAATTTTTTTATCCATTTTAGTGTCTTAATATAGCTTCACATGGATATCCATCAATGCCAATTCAATCAAAGCTAGAATAATAAAACGTGGTTTATTATCAAGTATATGAAGTCTTAGAATCAATAAATTTTAAACCAGATAATATGGCTACTAAAAGTTTATGCTTTATCCGAATATTAGTATTTTACTAATAAAAAATTTATAAACATGCATTAACAAAGATCGCTAAAAAGTTGTATCGCTATAGATTTATATGTTTGACAAAGTGATGAACCACTAAATTGAATATTTGGCTCATTGAAATAAGAATTTATTAATAAAATAATAAATGTTTCAATATAAATTAATAAAGCTTCAATTCAATATAATAGAATCATTATTAGATAATACATAAATTTTTTTTGCATAAAAGTAGTGCCAGTCACTATAATACTATGTATCCTAAAAGATGGAATATAAGTTTTTTGAATAAAATATTGATCTATGGATAGTGAAAAAAGTATTTAAATACCATGCAAAACAACGCTATATATTTTTATAAGCATTTATTTTTATTTAAATTCATAAAAACGAATTCCAAAGTATAAGCCAGCAATAAGAGAAATAGGAATATACAACAAACTAAAAAAGTACATTTAAGGGTCCGAGAAATACTATAAAGTGCTTTAATAATAAAGTTCGATCGATATATATATTCAGTTATAAAAAGTATTGATTTCAAACGATATTTTATTACCACTATTTTCAATCAGCACAATCTAACTGCGCGTTTAGCAAATAGTTTAAAATAGCATATATCTACGGATTAAGATCGAGTCATATACATAGGGATATTTTCATAGCTTTTGATTTCATCATAAGGTATAAACATAAAAATAAAAAACAAGCTGATAAAAAAATATCACAAAAGTCACAACTTGATATATCAAGATCCGTATTAAAAGAAAAATACTTGAGAAAAAAAATGTTTAAAAGAAACGCAATAGTATCATATTTGGTTTTGGGATTGTTAGCTGTTGGTAGATCTGATGCGCTATCAGAAGAATACATATATTGTGTTGGTAATACGTGTGATAAGAGTCTTAGCAGCGAAGAGTGTACAAACAAATGTTCCAAGTACAATACCAATGACAATGATGCGTTGCTGACAATGAACTGTTTTGTGCTTTGTAAGCCACTAATGAATGAAGACAGCGATAAAGTGTGCATCAAGACGTGCGTTGACTTTTTTAATAACCCGCCAACCGAGTACAAGAACCAAGGTCAGTTCAACGAGTTCAAGGATCAAGTAACATTTTCGCGCTTGCCTGACAGTGTTATAAATGTTGGATCTGTTAATGCTTCAGGTACAGCCAATCAACAGTCTAGTAGTGGTAGTTTGGACAGTTCAAGATCACCGAACAGTAGCTCATCCTCACCTACAATGATCAATGGCAAGAATAACGGCGATGAGACGGATATGGACAATGGTAATATAGTTAATGATGTTGATGATGAAGAAATTGATGAATATTTAAGTGAAAGTGGATCATCTAATGACGATTCCGATTTTGATGAAAACAACCAAGAAAATGATGACAATAATGGCGAAAATTCAATTACTAGTGATAGAGATGTAGCGCCTGTAAGCGGTAGCGTCACCGGCACAGGCTCTCCAACTTCCGGTAACAGTAATAACAATAAACCAAATAGCGATGAATCAAGAGATAATTCAGAGGGAGAATCATCCGAATCTAACGATGATACAAGTATACAAAAAGAATCAGAATCAAGCTCCAGTAGCCGAGAGATCAAAGAAACTTCAAGATCAGAGCCCAAAGAAACTGAAGACTCTCAAGAAAGACCAGGGTCTAGTGGTAGTGGATTTATCCAAGCAAGTCCAGGAACAGATTCTAAAGATAGCTCTGATGATAAAGAAGAGCCAGAAGAAGAGACAAAAGATAATTCAGAGGAAGAATCGCCTGAGTCTAATGAAAGTGGAAGTTCTCAAAAAGAAACAACATCTAGCTCGAATGCTGGAGAGAATACTCAAGAAACTCCAGGATCAGAGTCCAAAGAGCCTGAAAATTCTCAATCAAGTTCAGGAACAGATTCTAAAGATCAAAACAGTGATGAAGAAGGACCAGATGCTGAGCAAAAAGATAATTCAGAAGTTAAAAGCGATTTGAGCGGTAGTGAGGATCCAGAACCAGAAGACCAAATGTCAAGCGTCAGTGTAAGTTCAGAATCGGGAGCTGAAGCGAAAAACGAAGATTCCGGTAAAGAAGGATCGGGAAGCGATTCAAAAGATGTTTCAAGCGAAAAAGGTGAATCAGGAGCTAGGCCTCAAGGTGCAAGCGGTAGTACAAGCTCAAAACCAGATTCTGAAGAGAATGGAGAAGGTAAAGTTGTACCAGAAGCAGAAACAAAGAGTGATTCAGATGAGGCTAGTTCAGTGCCTAGCAGTGAAGAATCAGACGAACAAGTTATTGTCGATAAAGGTATAGGACACAGTAATATGACAGATGAAAGTGGCAGTATAGGGCAAACGCATATAAATGGCAATTCAGATATTCATAATGATGGCAATAGTACAGATACTAGCAATGGTGATGAAAACGGAGTCAAACCGCTGATGGCCAGCGGTCCAGTTTGCGGAAATAATAACTCAACTTCTAGCGATCGAGATATTTTTACTGATAGTTGCGCTGACGATAGCAGCAAAGGGCCATCGGAAAGCGCTGATGCACCAAACAGTATCGAATCAAACAGCACCGAGACGGGGTCATTAGATGCTAATTCGACGCTTACGAACTCTACTAGCAGCACCAAAAACCCCAAGGCTTCTAGCAGTAACAAAACGATCACACTTTGGAACAGTGTACCGTTCTTCTTGGCTTTTATCGCGCTGTGCTTTATACTCTAATAAATAAAACTATGAAATTTGTTTTACTGAGGAATAAAAAAACCAAAAAAAAAAATACACGTGAATAATAAAGTATAAGGTTGTTGTTTATTTGGTTAGGGCATACAACTCAACTGGTGCTTTTTTTATACATTATTTTCATAAAAGAGTAGTTGAACTTTATTTCTATTTTTAAATATATTTTAAAATAAACCACTGATATAAAACATTATAACAACAGCTAACTTAAAAACGCTTTATTATATCTACACATTTTTCGAGTGTATATAATGTTAGTTTGCTAGCCCGGAGCTAATAAATCTGCTAGCATCTTTAAGGAGCTGCATACTTATTTTTGGAATTCTACAAGTCGACTTTTAATGTAAAAAGTAACGATTAAATGAAAGAGTCATTTATACTTTGCTGATATTAGAAAAGATGGCTTATTATGATGCGCTTTGCATATAAATGAGCATTTGGTTTATTGGTATAAATACGATGGACTTGTAAAATGAGAAAAGGCAATTTCAGGCGACTTTATTTTATTAGGCGAAGCTAAATTTCAAATTTCTTGTTGAAATTTAACGAAAGCAGTATTTGTTCACAAGTAGATATTCATGAATTAAGATTTTTAGATTTTAGACATTTTCGATTCTATTCGCTTCAATTTGTATAATTTTGAGTGTGAATAGGTAATTACACAATTTTGTAAATGTTGGCTGTGAATTGAACAAAAATTTATCAGGTGATTTATTTTTTTCAGTTAATTTATCATACGGATTAAAAGCAGAACGTATTTGGGGCATAGAATTTGTAGCAATGAATGAGGTGAAGAGAGCGTAGTGTAGCTATTGAATTATAGATGCGATCAAAGATTAATTTATGTCTTGGATGATTATGGCCATATGATCCGCAATAGCTAACTATTCCTAAAAACTATGGCTCAGCTACACTTGATGGATTAGAGCAATGGTTCAAGTAGCTATTTTGATTATTTTATTAGCCATTTTCTGGGTTTCTAGTATTATATCAAGATTACGCTGCAGAAAAATTATAATATATAATTATAATGGTCCAACTAAATTCATTTGGTGGCTTAATGATTCAAACCCTCTGGAATGAATCATTGAAGTTATAACTAAGAATTCCTCCAGTTTCTATGTGTGTAAAACTCGAGCTTAAGTGGGAAAATGCACTAAGGAAAGTGCATATAGTGGCAATTGCAGGCAATTTAGATCAAAAATCAGATTTTCAAAGTGGTCCAATTACGAAGCCTCTAAAATGGCTGTGCCGCAGTCTATTGTCTATTAATGCTGTCAAAATCAAGTTTAGTGCCAGAAATAGATAGATTAGAGGGAAAAGTGATAGTGATTGGCTGTGTGTTGGGAATGGAGGTTGAATGCGTGTTCATACTAAAAAAGGTGGCCTATAAATATAACTAATCAGGAAAGTCTGAGAAATTCTGGCACTCATAGCTAATAGTTGTCGAGAAAAGCATATAAAGGCAGCAAGTTGTCTAGACATCGGCGCTTTAAGTTTTTTTGGACTATACACTTAAAGGCCCCTATTATTACTAATCAGTAAAAAACATCTGACTTCTGTTTGTAATATCCGCTAAATATTTATTGCAAAAATCATCAATATCTTTTCATATTCAATATTTTTGCCCTTTCAAACATAAATAACATATATATTAGCACCTTTTCTCACCACTTTCTATTATGGGTTTTATGACAAAATTCTTTTTCACAACAGTGCTAGTATCTGTCTTTTTAGTTGTAGTATTAGACTTCGACTTGATAGTAGCTAGATTGCCTCCTCAGTACAAACCCTTTATCCCAAATTCTTTAATGAATTTTAAGTCAGTAATCCGAAATTCAAACATCATGAATAAGTTTTCATCTAAGCCTGCATACGAATCCAAAAAAGTTGTCGTAGTTATTGGCGGTGGTCTCGCTGGAATGTCCGCTGCCATCGAAGCTTATCTGGGCGATTCTTCCGTTAAAGTCAAGCTCATCGAAAAAGAGCAAAGATTGGGTGGTAACTCTGCAAAAGCTTCTTCTGGTATCAACGGAGTTGGTACAGTAACCCAGAAAACGTTGGGCGTTACTGATGATTCTATTGAAAAGTTTATCGCTGATACCATTAAATCTGGTAAAGGGCTATCCAACCTCGATTTGGCTACAAAACTCGTCAAAGACAGCAACAGCGCTGTTTCTTGGCTGCAAACATTTTTTAAGCTCGATTTAGATGTTCTCGCACAACTTGGCGGTCATTCAGCTCGACGAACTCACAGAAGGCCAGACTTGCCAGATGGTCGACCTCAACCTGTTGGCTTCGGAATAACAAGTACTTTGAGCAAGTACATAATGAATGCAATCGCTGAAAAAAATAGTCGCTTCGAAGTCATTCTCAACTCTAGAGTTACTAAATTAATCAAAGATGAAGCTAATAATGTTGTCGGTGTTTCTATAAAAACTACTTCAGACTCAGCTGAAGAACAAGTCCTTGATATCGAATCAGGTGCTGTCGTTCTTGCCACCGGTGGATTCGGTGGAGAAGGCGGTATTTCCCCTCCTCTATTAAAAAAATATGCTCCTGATTTAGTCGGCTTACCTTCAACAAATGGTAACTTTGCCACCGGTGATGGTATTCTGCTTGGTGAAGAAATTGGCGCTAAATTGGTAGATATGGATAAAGTTCAAGTTCATCCTACTGGCTTTGTAAAATTAGCTGATCCTTCAAATTTAACTAAATTCTTAGCTGCTGAAGCTCTACGCGGTGAGGGAGGCGTTTTGATTAATGGACTTGGTAAGAGATTTGTAAATGAATTAGATACTAGAGACGCTGTCACTGATAGTATCGTTGCTAACTGTGCCATCTCATCTAAAAATCCCATAAATATACAATCACTGGCCAAAGCTCACATCAAACCAGACCAAATTAAAGACCTAAAAGCAGAAACCTCCTCTACACCTCCTCTTGCTTTCCTAGTTCTTTCTGAAGAATCTTCAAAAAAATTTGGGGCTGGTGCTTTAGGTTTTTACGCCAAAATGGGACTCTTGCATAAAGCATCCTCTTTATCCGAACTTTCTAAAAGTTTACAAGTTGATCATACCACTTTAAAGAACACTTTTCTTGATTACGATCTTGCTAGCATGGGCCTCTCTGTCGACAAATTTAACAAGAAAAGCTTCCCTGCAAGACTATTCAACGACGAGATTTCAGAAACAGTTGCTTCCGACTATTTAAAAAACAGCAAAGTATCTGTAAAATTATCTCTTGGTGAAAGTACTAGTTATTATTGGGGCATTATAACACCCTCATTACATTATACCATGGGTGGAGTCAAGTTTAACGAAAAAACTCAAGTCCTAAGAGATGATGGTTCGGTCATTTCAGGGTTATTTGCTGCTGGTGAGGTTACTGGAGGACTTCATGGATTCAACAGGCTTGGAGGTAACTCTTTGCTAGAATGTGTTGTTTATGGCCGCGAAGCAGGAAAGCAAGCCATCAGCCACTTATCGTCTAAGTAGCACTTTTTTAATTCTTTAATTCAATTATTATATACCACGCTACTTCCCCTTTCTCTACAGTATTTAAATTCCATCCCCATCTTATTTAAATGTTTTTTCAAAAATTTAATGTAAATTAAGCAATTTTTCTTGACTAAATAAAATTGATCTCGTAGCATATATAGTCGAAAAAAAAAGGAGATTTTGATTAAACTTTAAATTAATTTAATTCAAAAAAAATCTACAAATGAGTCAAAATCCCAAATATAGTTTGCTGGATATACTCGAAAGCTTTTTTGAACTTTAAATATAAATAATCAAACTTATTGATGCTATTAAACATTATACTGCTAAATTTCATTCCAAGCCATTATTTAAATACTTACTATATCTATCGGCCAATAATATTACTAATAAAATGTTAGCTCTATTTCCAAATCAATAAAAAAATTTTCGCTTTTTTTTTATGAACGATATTTTTAGCGAATCATATAAAGGAATTGCCTTTATGTTCAAAAAAATATTGATCAGTAAAAAATTATAAATAATAACCTTTTTTCAATTACTAGCCTAAGCTCTTTAGAAGAAGCTATACTACTAATATAATTATTTAGATATATAATCTCCAAAATTCGATTTATATATAATATATCTCAATACGTATAATATTTCAAACACTCTTCGTAATACAAAAAATACAACAAAAAAAAAACCACAATGGACGAGAAAAAGCTAACAAAAAAACAACTCAAAGCAGCCAAATTCAGATCTAAAGATAAATCAGAAACCGAGCCTACAGATAATCAAAAAATCGAAAATAAAAAATCTAAAAGAAAGAGTGAAAAGTCAGATACTGCAGACGCTGCAAACCCTGATGAAAAGATTATTGATCAACAGATCCCTAAAAAACAAAAAACAAAACGTGAAACTGCTGCCCCTGAAATTGAGCAAAACGAAGATGAAACCGGAACAAACTTTGATGAAGCGCCAAAAAAACAGCGATACTTAGTGTTCATAGGTAATTATTTTTGTTTTTTTAAACTTTAGTTTTGTAAATATATACACATATAAACCAAATCTATATTTCTCTATAAAACTAGCTTACCAATAATTATGCTGCTTTTATAGGTAACTTATCCTATGACACAACCCAAGAACAAGTTAGAGAGTTTTTCAAAGCAACTAGTAATTTATATTATATCTTCTAATAAAATATTTGTTTGATATGCTTAAAGGTTTATATAAATTTTAATTGCATTTGATTTTCTAGCTAATTTTTATTTTTTTTATTGTAATAATAGGACCTATTTCCATTAGACTAATTACCGACAAAATCACTAAAAAGCCTAAAGGGTTTGGGTTTATGGAATTTGACTCCCCGATATTCCTCAAAGTAATTTTTTTATATATTTCTAGAATAAAATTTAGATTTTCATCTCTGCTTAGCTTGCATGTTTTTACTTCTTTTTTAAAACTAATAATTAAAAAATCAAATGGAGAGTCAAGCAAAGAAAAAAAAAATTCTATCACAATATTAATATTAATGGTGTATTTTTCAACAATATGTAATAGAAAGCTTTACAGTTCCACAAGATGGAACTTAATGGCCGCAAGATTAATGTAGAGTTTACTGTTGGTGGTGGTGGCAACTCGGATGCCAGAAAAGCCAAAATCAACGATAAAAGAAAAAATTTAGAGTCAGAAAGAGTTGTAAGTTTTCACTACCCCTCCAACAAATACATATACATATCTATCCACGTTCATTAATTTATATTTTATCACATCGATTGATTTTCAATTTCAATTTCTTAAATACCCAAAACAAAAATATTTTTATGTGTGAAATAGACGGCTTCCGCAAACAAAAACTCAAAATCAGAGAACGGCAGTACCGCAGAACCTGATTACAATAATGGTGACACACTTTCCAGCAACCAACCCAAAAATAACGCCAGAAAACGTGGGAAAAGAGGTGCTAGAAAATAGATGGCATGCGCAAATTTTCATATAGACATTTAGCCGTAATGAATTTATTTTGTGATGGAGAGTATTATCGCCATTCTACTAATTTATAGCCTGTTTTTTTTTGTTTTTGCTAAACTTATACCTTTCCTATTCATCACTATCCTCAAGCACCCTTCCCTCCTCCTCAGCTTATTATTTTTTTTTTTTGATATATCATATTTAATACTTCTACACTTACATATATTTATCCACAAAATAAAAAAATTTTCTCCACGTTAACGATTCTTAATCCTCCTAATTAAAGTCTTTATTGCGATACTTTGACTTTTATATATTTGTAAATACCTACCCTCGATTTCAAATACTAAAAACATGTTTTTCGCTTCTTTTTTTTTTTTTAATTTGCCGTTGATTAAGATTTTTCATGTAGCGATTATACGCGCTTTAAAATTTATTACATATAAAATTCACACTTTGGACGTCCATTTACTTCTTTTTTTTTTTTTAATAAAATGTCTGCCACAGATGAATTTTTCTTATATAATTTTTAAATCATGTATTGGACTGGTATCTAAATGTCAGCTTTTTTTTATCCTGAGGTATACCTAGCTTTGACTTTGTAGGAACCATACCTTTGAAATTAAAGAATATTTAAACCGATTTCCATACCTCTATTTTTTGAACACTATCTACTCAATGTACACTCGATACTAATAGTTTCACACACGTAGAGCGGGTTGAGAGTTATCATATAATTACTTTGATTTTAAGAGTCGATAAAATTGTCAGCTTAGAGATATGAATTCTCTATTTTATTTTTGAATACTCTTTCATAAAAGTTAAATAATTTGTATATGCGAATTAATATTTATTCAGGCTTTGTAGTAGGGTTATATTGGACTATTGAGTAGTTAACATATTAATACTAATTAAATAAAAACTTTTTTTTCAATAATTGACCTTTAATTTTATCTGCGGACTATCTAATATGTTACTATTCAAATTTCTTTATAAAAATATTAAATATAAACCAATATCAATGTGTTGTATAATGCGTAAATACATTATAATTTACCATATAGTTTCAACAGCCTAGAATACATAATATTTCATAGAATATTATATTGGTTAGGCTATAAGATTTTAATATATCATACCACAAAATGTTTTATTCACAATTCAACTAAATGAAGCGACTTCTAATTTATAAGCCACTTATAAGCGTTTTTTTTTTGGATTTGGTTATAATACAAGAAGAAAATAGTTTTACTAAATTTAAATAAATAACTATCATAACTGTGAAACGCTATTTTTCAGGATCGAAACTAGTAAAAGAAATAATAGTATTGTTATTATTTGATTGATTAAAATTCTCTTCTAAATAAAATGATTTCATAATAATTGAAATAATTGAAATAATAGAAATGATAGAAATGAATAACTGAATAACTGAATCGAAATTTTTTTTATATTTTACAATTTTTCCTCTCCAAATGCAAGTATTACTATAATTTCAAACCAAAACCATTGTACTGACTCAGATTTATTAAACCTAATGAAATGATTTTATTTTTTTCAATTTTCTCTCATTAAAATTAAAATTTTAGAATGTGGAGAGTAATTCAAAAAAATATATAGCAGTTTAACGATCATTTGACGTTTTTTAATGTAAATTTAATCGAATAAATAGTAAAATAAAACATTATATTGATCACAGGTCTTATTTTATAAAGATTCGGTATTTACTATGGTTTTTTTAAAAGCGTTAATTAAGCCAATGGTAAAATATAACTCCACATATTCCTTTTAGCAACGCTTTAGTGAATTTTGCAGTATTTAAATTTGTAATATCATTGGATATCAGAATGATGAGGGGAGGGGGGGTTGAATTATATTTTTCTAACCTTTACCCTTTCTGGTTAACATTCATTAAAAATTTCTTTTACTGGTCAAGTTGTAATTTATCAGAAATTGTATTATTTGCTGCTATACTACATTAAACCAATATCTAATCGAGTCTCTTAATTATATTATTTTATTGAATGCAGTTGGCTATATAAGGTATATTAAAAAACGTCTACTTTCCGGAAAAGGGTTAAAATCACAGCGTATTTATTTTTGAATATATTAAGTTTTTAATATTCTACATTTTGATAAAAGCACTAATGTATAGAAAATTCTGAACGAAGCAAGCACTTTTTTACAAATTTTGATTAAATCGTTGGCTGAATTTTAAAGGTTTTTAATTCATATATTTACTTGATTTATTTTTAAAGTGTTATTTGTATAACCCTATAGGGGCCGACGCTCTTAAACTTATTTAAAAATCATAATTGGATAAGCCTATTTAAAATAATTTTTTATAGGGCTAATTTTGTATATTCATAATAAATTATTATAATTTTATATTAATTTATTAATTTATCAGTTTTTCATTTGGTTCGATATTTTTGATAGTTCAAAAAAACAAAGTCAACCGCCCCTGAGAGAGTTAAAATAAGCATTTTTTTTACTGGATAGCATTCAGATATGAAATTTTATTCACTGCTATGTTAGTTACTTGATGTGTTCAGTTTATATATAGTTCACCATGTGCGCATATTTTTAATTGTCACCAAATGGTATGCTAAATATAAATATATATCGGATAAAAATTTCTATCTGTATAAGGTATTAGACACTTAATTGAGTAAGTATTATTTTAACTGAGCATAAAAGTGCTGAGATAAAAAAATGATGATATCTGAGATTAAATATTGCAATTTTACTATTGTAATAAAAATACGTTTTTTTTATTGAATAAATTAGCTTTTTTAAAAAAAATAAATAATGATTTTAATATAAGCGCACTAAATTTTAATGCGCGAGCTAAATTATTGTTACGGAAAAGTTAATTTAACACATCAATTAAAGCTTCATACCCAAGCGCCTACGCCCACGCCAAACACATACCATCAATAACTAATTATCAATAAATGCTATCAGCTATATTGAGTATTAAAATATTTGATATTTATGTGCTAACTTTAATTTATTGGCATCAGATGTATTAATATTTTTTTTATTGAATTAATATTTTGATTAAATGCCATATTAACCCTTTCAGGGGCGATTGGCTTTTTTTGAATTACCAAAACTATCCAACCAAATGAAAAACTGTTAAATTAATATAAAATTATAATAATTTATTGTTGGATATTGAAAAAAATACACCCAATAGCTTATATTTTTTTATACTTATTAATTATTAATTATTAATTATTATTAAGTTTAGCAGTGTTGGCCCCGGAAAAAGATAAAAAAATAGTAAAAATAAAACAAAATAAAATATTAGCCAATTATTTTATTTTAAATACTTTTCTGACAAGAAATAAACCCTTCTATTACAAGGATAGTAATATGACGATTTAATAACATTAAGCCACTTAATGATCAGACTGGTTCCATAAAATTCGTTATTGGTACTTTTTTAACATAACGTAATAACTAAAAAATTATAATATAATTAATCATTTTGAACCATATAATTAAATTTATAAATTATTCTAAAAATAATTCTACAATAATTCAGTATAGTATACGCATTTTCAGCTGAACTTAATAATTAGAAAAAGAAACTGTGACGTAGGTAATAAAAAAATAATATTGATTAATATTAGTATGAATTTTTTGACCAATAATATCATCCCGGGGTAAAAATAATTATTCGATAATAGCTTCCACATACGGAGAAGGCTTGTAACAATTATTATTAATATTATTTTTTAATAACAGTTTTTATAACTCCTATTGATTATTATATACGATAAAAAGATAGCAAATCCGTGGTTTTTATTCAAATAGTTTCAATTTTTCGTTTATTTTATTTATGTTTTTGCAGTTATTTCAAAACGCACGTGTTTCAATATTGAAAATATTCATTTTTGAAGTATTGAATAATTTTTAAAAACTATTTTTAAGTATTTTAAATTTAAATTTTAATTTTTTATCGCTCAAATATTATAGAAAATTTTCACGTTACTAGATAATAAATCTATCATCTACAATATACAATTTAAAATCTCCATTTCAATTATTAAACTTATTTATTATTCCAAATATAAAATTTTGCATATTATTATAATATGATAAAATGAATTAATTTCAGATATAACCAAATATTTTTGAAATTAAAACTCGGTTTAATGCTCAATATCCTTATAAAATAACATAAAAATAGGATATATGTAGATGTTTAGTTTTAAAAAATACACATCAAAAATAGAATATTTTATAATAAATAAAACAAGAATCATTATTTGAAACTGTAAATATACCTGCAAGCCTCATCTCAACTAAATCAAGAGAGTGTGTGTGTGAGAGATCAGGATAGAATATAATATATTTCAAAAAATAAAATTCAAATTGGATTTTTCCATATCATATATATTTGTAAACTAAAGCTCCATTTTTGATACAAATATTTCATTCTTTATCGGGTAGCATTTTCTATTTACAATTGACCATTAATTAGGATTTTTTTTATCCCAGAGTTTCATATAAAACCATATTTTTCCTAGCATTTAAAGCGTATTGCTTTTTTTAACTAGTAATACAAAAATAAATATTTGAATATAAAGCTAGAAAATAGCTATATTTATTAACTGGTAGAAAAGATTAAATACCTAAAATATCATAGACTATAAATAAAATACAAAAAAAAAGAAGAAAAGCTTATAAATAAACCGCAAGAATAAAATAGGACCTTATACAATAGCCCTCTCTCCTGTTCTTTAAAATAAATAAACACACTAAATAAAGACGATAAACTCGTAGCCTCAAATGGGTCACTTGAAAAAAATGGAATGTATTCTTAGCAACAACTTGATTGAAAATGGATTTGACATTGAAAAATCGAAGATAAGGGATATTGTAATTTTGATGGGTAGCTTAATAACAAATCTAGTTAACAAAAACGACAAAAAGCTACAAAAATCAGGAAACATAATCATAACGCCATTTAATTCACGATCAATACCAGAAGTATCAATAACTGATTATCTATTTAAACTAGCTGAACAGATAAAAATAGAACCACTAGTTCTATTATCAGTTCTTTTATATTTTATTAAGATATCAAAGATTGTTCATGAACTGAGTCAAAGGAGAGGGTACAAAAAAGAACATTGCTATAGAATACAATATCCAAACCCAATAGACTGTGGGTCAAAAACTTATGTAGTTAACAAAAATAGTAGATATTTTGTTTCTGGAATGGATTCAGATGATAGCGAAGGGTACGATAAATCTGACGAAAAAACACATTTATTCTCAGGATTTTTTATTAACTCTTACAACATTCATAGGTTTTTACTTACTGCAGTTGTCATTTCACACAAGTTTTTATCAGATGTGTTTTTTAGTAACAAAACCTATGCAAAAATAGGTGGTATACCTTGCTTAGAGCTGAACTCGCTTGAAATTGAGATGCTATTTCTGATGAAGTTTGATATAAATGTTGACTACCAAGATTTAATTAAATTAGGCAAAATATCAATGAAGAATTATATTTATAGCAATTACACAGAGAAAAATTATATCCAAAAAGAAATTTTTTTAAATACAGAATACCAAAGAGATGCTGTAAAAAATGATAGGTATGACTCTATCTATGGGTTTAATTCAAAAAATTGTACAAGCTATAGCTCTAAAATTGAAAAAGACAGCAGGAAAAAAAATTTCATTGTTTCTAACGCAGAATAAATTTAAATTCATCTAATAAGTAAAATATCACTTATTAAAATACCACTTTCAGTATATATCATTATACATATTCAAGGTTAGCAAAAAGGAACTATTAATCTATAAATATAATATAAAATAGATAAATTATTTATCTTCAGTATAACTATATTTTTATTTAAAATCTAACCTAGACATCTCTTTGAACACGAATTCTCCATTTATTGAATCGTCAAAAAAATTTTTTTTCTTACATTCGAAATCTAGAAAATGAGAAATAAGAATTTTTTTTCTTCTATATTATATAAAAATTTTCCTCTATGAAATTTGTGTTTTTTATTTTAAGATTTTACTTGATGTAAAAACAAAAAATATAAAGCAATATAACAACCAACTGTAAATTTTTAACGCCGATAATATAATTTAATTGAGGCTATTTGAAGTTAATTTAAAATATATAATTATGAAATTTTATTTATTGTATTTCAACACCCTAAAATAAAAATACCTCTTAATACATGTCTCGATTTCTTCTATTTTTTTTATTTTCTATTTTATAATTTTTATAAGTTAGTAGTAAATTCAAATAAAAAATAATTTTAGCTATGTTGAATACAAATTATAAATATTTATTTTTTGTAGACTCATTAATTAAAAAGATTATAAAGCTCTTGAATGAGTTCGTCACTCGATGTTAATAATAATTAATAACTTGGAACTATGGTAAATCTAGATAACAGAGCTTCAGCTTACGTAAATACATCTTCTATCTATACCATTTCTATATTAATTTGCGATCATTATATTGCACAGTACATCTATAAGCTTGAAAACCTATTTATATTTCAAAATTACAATGATTGATAAAATTTAGGAGAAAATCGACAAATTGCCCACAAAAAATTTTTTATGCCCATGTATGAAATATATGCCCATAAATTAAAAAAAAATCCCATAAAGAAAAAAAAAAGCTCATAAAATAAGAATAATTCCCACATAGAAAAATAATTGGAGATAAATGAAAATAATCAAAAAGTATGACTTCAAAAGACATAAAAATAAGCTAAAAGTTGTGAATAAACTATTGGAAGTTGATAAGTAAATTAAAGATTTAATAAAAACATATAAAATAACAAAGCCCATCCTAAAAAAACAAAAACATTCTAAATTTTACATCTAAATTTCGTTAAAACGACACATATCAAATGATAAATAAAGAAAGTCATCGAGGTGAAGCAGATTCCATTTGATTCAAGACATTTTTAAAATCTCATATAATTAATAAAGCTCTAGCACCGAAAATAATGTATAACTAAAAGATAAATAGTAAACTATAAATTCATAAAAAAATCAGAAGCAAGAAAAAAAACCAGGAAACTTACCAAAAAAACAGTCAAAAACGTGCAACTGAAAACGAAATCAACAATGAGCAACGAAAAACTACTTCGAAAACGAGCTCCAAAATTAACATCAATATCTAATAATAAGAAATTGTCTTCAAAAACGTGCAACGAAAAATAGAAAT
>LSSN01002541.1:0-17331 GCA_001970855.1 Smittium culicis | reverse complement strand
CCAAATTTGTTTTAAAATTTAAATTTTTTTTAGATAGACCTTTTGCCCCCATTCAAATACAAAATGTGTTAAGTAAATACAAAAATATGGAAAATGGCGAAATTTATATTGAAGTCATCCATGATATTATTAGAGGTATTTTTCCCATTTTATTATAATAAAAATATTAAACGCAAATATATACTTGTATACATATAATTCACACATTTTTTTGGTTAGATAATTCAAGTCTTTTTGAACAATATTTGAATTCTTTATTGCTGGCAATATCAAGGCTATCCTCTAATAACTCAGCTAAATCCCATAAATATATCTACGAAACTCTCCAACTAATATTCCATCTTTCTAAAAAGCAGCTAGATTTTTCTATATCTAGAAATAAAATCTCTCTTGAACCATGCTATTTCTTGAACATATTGATTTCTACATTTTCATTTCAAAATGATTCTCCAAATAGACTCTCCACAGCCCGAACTTTTACTAAAAGTATGCTGGATCTAATAATTAACCAGGATTCTAGCATTTATAGTTATGCAGAATCAGCTTATTACGCATATACATATTTAGTATGGGGCGAAAAACAAAACTACGATTACTCAATAGAAAATATAAAGAACCTTGCTAGTTCACTTTTACTTGTCCTACTAAGCCAAGCAACGCCTTCAAATAATACTCATGAAAACTTTTCAAATTTTAAAGTAAATAATGTCGACAGCGGTACTTTTTCGCCGGATAATATCTCAAACTTTGATCATGACATATCCAATCCCTTTTTTATCGCTATCTCCTCCTTCTCTGATGCTGATCGAGATCTAGATCCATATGGAATTTCGTTCTCTGCACTGTATAAATTTTTGATTAACGACCTTAGCTGTGAAAAAAATGCTTTTCTACTAAGTATACTTTTAAGTACAAATACACATTTCCGCGAATACTGCTTAGCTAGAACTGATCCTGAGCTGCTGGTTTTGAGTTTATTAAAAGAAGCTTCATCAGTATTTAATACTGTTTCAACAAATAAACATGCATCTGAAAATACTAAACCCAGATCTTCTGAGCATTCAACTAATTACATCCATTCTGAACCCTCTCAAAAAAGTGCACTGTTAAGATATGACCTAGTTGATAACTTTGACCCTATGAAAAACCCAAGAAAATATTCCTTACCTACTCACTCATCTCCCAAACAGATCAACAATCCACCTCCATCTAGCCAATTAATCGCATCTCCTGTTTCATATATATCTAGCTTTGATAATGCTTCAAGAAAAAACAGCATATCATCAAAGCCCATAAACAAAATTAACTTGATTTACCCAAAGTTGATCAGCCTACTTTCCTCTTTAACTCTATTGTCGAATGATGAATTATATGTTTCTGGGATGATCGAATCAGTAAAATTTTATTTTAATTTTATTTTAATTTTAATTTTATTTATTATTAAAATTTGTAATTAGTGTATAATAATCTATGACTTAGTTTGATAATTATACAACTTTTATTTTTTTTTTTGGGTATTCTTAACTAGACTGTCAATTATGATTTTTGGATGAATAATGTCACTGGAAATAACTACTCAAAGAGCTTGAGTTTAGCTGTGGTATTTTCATCAGAAATCCTTGGATATTTTTTAAAAAATATAGAATTTTTGAAGGTAATACAATTTGTTCATATTTTCTTAAAAATATTTATAACTTTTGTCATTAATAAAAATAAAAAATTTCAGGATTCCTCGATACATTCCCTTATAATGATATGTATTTATAACGTATTTCCAAGATTGACTGACATTCCAGCCGCATTGGCCAGTAGGTTCATAAAGTAAAAATCCTTTTGTTTTTAATATGTTATTTAATTATTTTACTCGTATTCCTATTTTTACCATTTGTTTATTATCTCGGCTGATTAGAATATATGAAATGATTGTTAAGCATTTTAAAAAGCTGTTCTCTTCGATTTTCTGCGAACCAGTTGAAGTTTTACTTAACCAGTTAAACATTTCGCCTCTAAAATCTCCAAGTATTGATCCATTGACGCAGATAGATGCAAATAGTATTAGCCTAAACTCAACTAATCTTACCAAACAGAATGATGACGCTCAACATCATTTAAACTATAGCATCGAAGACCAAAGTACTAGTAGCGAATCTAAAATAGTTTATGATATTATAAATAATTCACAAAATGGCGATGAATTCATTTTATTTTCAGACATCCACTATTTGTTTAGCTTAATTCTTCTAGAATCAGCAAACCAAAGCATGAAGGCACTTAAAGTTAAAAAGCAAACTTTGCCTTATTTAGTGTACGAGCTAGTCAGAGTTAGAGATATAATCGCAAGCATGTCTGAGCTTGAGATTAATTCTATAGTTAATGACTCGAGTCAAGATGACGCAGTACTTGTATCAAATGACAAAAAAAACGAGATTTCTATAGAACTTCAAGCAGCAAAAATTTTACATTGCTTGCTTGATTTGACGGATTATGTCATTGACCACATTAATCAACAGAGCTCCAAGAAGTTGAATCACAAGAACAGCGGGTATAAAACAGATCAAGCAAATATTGAAAAATATACTGTTGATAATAATTCTAGCATCAATGACACTAGAAATGGATCGAAAAAGTCATCATTACTATACAGCCGTCCTAAGCTTGACAAATTCATTTTAGCAAATTTAGCAGACCCTAAAAAAATATTTCCATTTATCAACAGTGCTATGCAAACTTACAAGCCAAAGTTTACTTTATTTTATAGAGAGCCAGATTCAAGTTTGATTATCAGCGATTTAAAATCGCCTTCATCTAATTATGTTAATAGCGTAAACGCTACTGAAATTCACGACCATCCATCTATTTATAGCGATAATGCCATTGTAGTGATTGGTAAAATATCTACTAAATTCAACAGCGAACTTAATACCAGTATGTTTTTGATTGGGTGGGCTTGGTTCATTTCTTGCAAATATGTCATTTATGACCAGTATGGAAGCAAGTTAAACGAATCACCTCTTTTGGCGGAATTCATCGAATCGTTCTCTTAGCTAATTAGTTTTTTGAAATTTATTACAGTTGGTATTGCATACTATAATTCATAATATCATAAACGCTTTTATGATTCCATAAAAAATAAAAATATAAAAACTCACTGTCCAGACAAAAAATGTTATATTAATTCGAAAAATAAAATTCTAATCCATATTTTTAATTTAAATTAAGGTATATTAAATAAAAAGATATTAAATCTAATAATGTTTCTTGTGATTGAAACAATATAAAATAATAGTCAACATTAATTATTGAGCTTAAATGTGTTTGATTTTAGCAATCAATTAAATCTGTTTTAGAGCAATGATGCTGAGCTTAACAGAGCAATCAGAATTTTCTTGAATAAAGATTGGACTTAAATCTGAAATATCCATTGTTGAGCTTTCGAGAACAGCGCTACTTTCTAAAATAAGTTTAAAAAAAAAAAGTTAGAATTTGCATAGCGAATTTCTGTTCGAATAAAAGAAAAAAAAACAAAAAAAAAAGATTTTTTCTTTATGAATTATTGGCAAAAAATTCACAATTATTCTTTAAAATTTTCTGCTTCTTATAATAAATAAAACAAAACGAAGGTAGAACATTTTAAATGTTAGTGTATATAATTACTGGTCTACATGTTTTACGATATCCAATAATAAACATTAATATTACCTAAAAGTTGGGTGAACTGATTGAAAGTTTCTTCGCGACGAACTGTTGAAGCAATATAGGCCATTTGTTTTTTGTCAGTGACAAGCGTTTCGAGCATTTTAAAAAATTCTGGAGTAATGTCAGGATCATAGACCTAATAAATAATATTAGCAATATAAATTTAACTTTTCAATTGTGTTTGGCATTTTTTTACTTTATAATATCATTGAATGATTTTTTTTTGGTCAGATTTCAAGGCTGATATAATATCTGAGATAATTTTCATTCGATCTAGAATCGCTAAAAAAAAAAGATAACTGGATAAGAAATTACCAAGTCGGAACCGATTATAACGTCATATTTTCCTTTCAATTCAGACATATCATCATCACTAAACCAGTCAAGCTCCTTAACAGATACGCATTTGGAGGTTTCCGAGTCTATTGCATTAATTAAGCAGATGTAATTAGATTATAAATTATTTAGTACTAATTTTGAATTTCTAGTATGAAATTTGTTTGTAGAATGTCAAGAGATAATAACATTATTTAATTAAAGTAGTATTATTTTTTCCCGAATCTTAATAAATTTGCGGAAAAGAATAATAAACTCAATATACTTACTAATATCAGAGTTTATTTTTAATAAGTTCAAAACGTCTTTATTCATGTCAGTTAGTAAAGTTTCAGTAGCGCCGATTGCTGAACAAACAAGACCTAAGTTAAAATAAAAGTTAATTTGAATAACAGTGTGCTATAAATACAATAAATTAGAAGGCTATATATAAATCTATTCAATTTACCAAGTAAACCTGTTCCAGACCCAAGTTCAAGGACCGATTTACCTCTGACTAAATCTAAATATATTTATTTTTAGATAGTATTGATTTTGTAGAAGTGATTAGTAAATTATATATATTAAGTAAAATAGTAAAAAAGCGAATCTTTAATAACAAGACTTACCTGGGGTTTGAATTACAAAATCGCATAGTTTTAAGCTATTAATATTAAAAAGTATGAACTATAAATTTTAAAGACTTGGAAAATTTTTTAACTGAAATTTATTGATAAATAGCTTATACCATGCATTCCTAAATTTTATAAATAAAAAAAGAGTTAATAGATGAAACAAAGTCAATTTTAGACAAATTAAGTATGTATTTATTTTAATAATTACCATGGATGTAAACCGGTAGTTCCTGAGCATATAGTTTAATATTTTATATAAGTGTAAAATTGTATATATAACATTTAAAGATTCTGAATAAACTTTAGAAAAATAATGGGATAGAGTGTTTTTTTGAAATAAATATAAGAATATATAGAATAAAATCATCATACCATTGCTAATAGAATTTTGTGAAGTTTTTATAGTAACTTTTAGTTTTTTTTCAAAGTCTAATAAATAAGTTTGATAACAGTAGTTGTTGGAAGTGATTTCAAGTTCTCTAATTTGAAAGCATATATAAGTATTAACAATAGTACAAACTTTAATGTTATGTTTAATTCATTTTAATAAAACAAATGTAAAATTTGGCTAAAAAAAATAAAAACAAAATATTCGGTAAAACAAGCAGATAAAGTATCTACTTTTAAATGTAGAATAAGAAAAAAAATCAAAGACTTACAATGTAGATATTAAAGAAACATATAGTTCTATAAGTTCATCGAGTATTTCCTAAATTTGGTTTAAAATAAAAATGATTTTATATGATGGAGTTAATTGCTATAAAGAATGTATAATAAGAATTATTACTATATCTGCAGATTCTAAGGAAGATATATATGGCTTGAGGAAAGAAACAATATATCGATTTGATGGACTGTATTTAACTGTTGTTGGGTGATAAATGATCTATAAAATATTTTAATAAGTTTATAATTAAAGCTTATTAAATCAGAAACGAGGCGAGGCCTACAGAGATAAAAAAATAATAATAATAAAATACCTCTTTCATAATAGACTTTTGAAAATTTCTACAGGACAGAAATTTAATACTCCTGTCTGGTCCACGGTTTTTGTATTTCTACATTTAAAATTCATGTTAAGCAAATAAGTATAATTCTGTACAAAGCTAAGGGGTTGTGTTAATAAATACTTTTAGAATAAATGAAGCTTACCCAAGAAATCAGTCTAGAAGGAATTCTCTGCCAAAACTGCTGTTGAATCCAGTCAATCAGCTTTAAATGCTCTGAATATGTTCCTGAGTTGCAAACAATACAAATCTGATCCATTATTGCTAAAAAGATTATTTGAATTTCAGTTATTTATATTGAGAATACTACTTTTTGGTTTATAGTTTAAGCGGGATAATCGTGCTTATATTCAGCAATACTTTAATAAAGTGAGTTCTGTCTACCTTTTAGTGTTAAAGGGTCTTTTTCCAACTGTCCTATGCAAACTACTCCAAGTTTGTATGATCGCTTTAGCTCCATCAAAAAAAAAGCTCTATAATTCAGATTGCGCCTATTTAAAATATGCAATTATAATTAGCTGTTTTTTTGGCCAATAAAAATGCGACTAAACGGTTACAAGTTCAAACCTTAAAGCCGTCTCATAGCCTATCATTGGTATTTTTTCAGTCTTGGCGTTCTTTTTTTGGCTTATAAAAAGTATGAAAAAATATTTGTGCGATTTAAATGTTCGAGTAATACACACACAAAAAAATTTTTTTGATAGACTAATAATCTTTATTTGCCAACTATATTGAATACCAATTATAAGTTCAGTAAACATTAAATTTTTAGAAAGGAACTAATTTTTTCTACATTCATTCATCAAACTTCCACTAACTGATCTAGTAAGTAGAAATAAGCTTATTGGAGATTATTTAAGCAGCGCAACCTTTCCTATTAAGCTTTTCGTACCTAGAACATTAATTATGTTTTTAAATCCTACTATAAACCACCATTGAATGGTTTACCTGATACAGCCAATAGCTTTACCTAATATAAATAAGCAAATGGGGTCTCTAAGAAAAATAGCTCCGCTTCCCTTAAATATATCACATATTCCAAAAAATAAAACATCTAAAAATTTCTATGGTGTACACTAAGTGAAAATAGTTTAAACTGAAATGATGTTAGTATTTATAAGAATACAGCCGTCTATATCTAGTATAGTATTTCTTAACGCTGCCTCGCTTTCATAATATCTTTGGATATAATCACAGAAATTTAATTGTTAAAAATAAATGTTCAATTAACTTCCTGTTACACTATAAATTGTTGTTGTTGAATAAAGCTAAAGGTCAAAAAGTTATACGAGGAGATTTGGGAAATTATAGTGCCATCATATAGTAAGTAGTAGTATTGGAGCATTTGAAAGTAATATAGTGAGTACCAGGGTTTAAATATGGTAAATATTCGAATATGCTAGGGATTGCACTCATTTTTAGAATTAACAAAAATCGTTTTTATATTTTTTCCGTGCGCTTTATTTTAAAAATAATATCAAATTGAAGGATTTAAAAAAAGGTTTAGTAATGTTTAGGCGAGATTCTTTTTCAGGTATTGTTTTTATATTTATCCCACAAATAATAATTTTTGATAATTATTCAACTAGATAAGAACTCTATATAGCTGATGAATGAAAATATGATGGTAAACATAAAATTATCTGACTAATATTTTTGATTATCATAAGGAAATCGGAATATCATTATTTTATTAGCTACTTATTTTTAGTCTCAGAGAGTTTATGTGCATAATTCTATTAATTACAAATTTTTTTAATAGAATGGAATCTTGTAAACACTAAAAAAGTTATCTTACTCAATTGTTTGATGACATTACAGAATCTCATTGCCCACTATAAATTAATCTATCATAAAGAATGGTTATTTTAATAGATCAAATTATTATTAATCGAGAAACGTATATCAAATTCAATAAAATACTATTTATCAATAAATAATGTATTTTATCTATTACCTAGAACACATTAATAATTAATCACATATTTTTTCTCAACTAGCTTATAAACAAAACTTCAAGGATGGAAATAAATATAAAATCACAAACCATTTTGATATTTTGAATTTCCAAGATTTATATTATCCTAATTGAAATATTTTCATTTCCCAAATTTTCTGCTTCCATATTCTCAGCCCTGCAAAAAATCCCACTATTATTGTCAAATAATCTTAATTTTTTCATATAATAATTCTACATTATGAATTATTTAATCTTTCTATGAAATCAGCTAGTTGAATTGATAAATTAAGATTAAGATTATTATGGTTTGTATACGCTATCGTGAGTTTTAATAGCTAACCGGAGCTATGATTGGCTAAAATAAAATTCTATAATCATGGTTTTAGTTATTTTATTTTAGGTTATTTTATTCTATCTATTATCATTAAGTAAACATATAATAACCATATCAGTGTATCTGATGAACCGCTCTTAATAAATTTTATAAAAACAGATGAAAGTTTAATTGCAGCAAAAATATGTTCAAAAATTAACTCTGACAGTCTAGCTGTAGAATAAAAAACTATTAATCCTTCAGGAGTTTGTCGTAATAGGCTTCAAATTATAAAAAATTTATTAAGGAAACCAATTATTTGGGGGGCCTTTTTATGTGCTAATAGTTTTTATTTTTAATACTTTCAATAGTTCTCATGGTGTTATTTGTTTTTTGTTTTCTGTACTTTAGTTATTATTATTATTTCTGGTTTAAATACTAATATAAAAATTGAATGAATCTAAATTTTTTCTAGCTTTTATAATTTTATCGTTTACAAAAAAAATTTTCTTTCTATAAAAAACTATAAAAATCAAAGATAGTTTGTATTAAAGTTTTGCACTTTTTGAATTAATACCATCCCATTTATATATGTGGAAGTGTTATGATTTGAACGTTTCTTTGTAAACTAAAAAGTCAATAAAAATTAGTTCTTTGTAGAAAATATCCCACATAACTTCTTAGTATTTAATTATTGCAAATCTAACAAGTGTTTAAAATCAAAATAATGTTAAAATACAAAGAATATTTACACGACCAATCAAATAACATCAACAACATAAATGTAATCTTTTTAAAGAGAATAATAAGACCACATAAAGAAACTATAATAGTAATGATATAACGAACTCATAAAAAAAATAAATAAATAATAAAACCGCTAAAATAGAAAAGTATAAAAAGAAACAAATAAAGCATACATGAGAAGAACACCGTAAAAAAATATTAAAACATTAAAACCTTTTTTCTAAGCGTCAATTAAACGATACAAACTTACACTCACGTCATCTTTATTTCTATACGCACAGTATACAAATAAACAAATATTATATTACCTAAATTTTAATATATTAAATCGCACTCAAATAAATAACTTTTTAGCTATTATTTTATTTAATTTTAAATCATTTTATTAATTTCAAAAACAAAAACCCAAAAAAAAAAAAAATATCAAAAATTTAAAGGAAACTCCAATTTAATCATGATCAAAGAATCGTTCCAAAGCCCACAATCTCAAACATCCTCTGAGATCATTGCTAATTCTGCTGAGCCGATAGTTCTAAAGAAGAAAGGGCAAGCAGAAAACAAAACTCCTCTGCATATGTATTACATTCATTAGATGTTAGAATGATCCTATATTGCATAATATAATTATAGCTACATAAAAAACTAATTTATAACTAGTATTAGTGAGATTAAAATAAATAGAGATCGTAAGAAAAAAATATATATATCATCAAAATTATAGATAGTAAAAAAAATAATAGGTTGCTAAATTTTAAAATTATACTTAATTCTCAATTTTATTTCCGCTTTTCAGAAATTTTTTTCTAAATTTGTGATAAGATTAGATTATCTTTACATAAAGATTTAACATAAAAATTCTTGCTTTCGCAGTTCAACTAATAATATTCATGTGC
The DNA here is from genome assembly GCA_001970855.1 of Smittium culicis. Taxonomy (NCBI): domain Eukaryota; kingdom Fungi; phylum Kickxellomycota; class Harpellomycetes; order Harpellales; family Legeriomycetaceae; genus Smittium; species Smittium culicis. Next base: position 7,765 of record LSSN01002541.1, on the reverse strand, counting down.
GATGGAAAATATCATAAGCAAGTTATAAAATAAACAAAAAATATCCAAATAAAAATATCTTGATTATTTGTCATATTTATTTATTTTATTCATATCACTTAGATTGCTAGCTTGGAGTTCAACCAAATAATTAATTTAATAAGTACAAATATTTGTTTTTATATAAAGTTAAATCAAAGTAAAATAAAGAGATATTAAGAATAATAAAAATAAAGAGTGGGATATTCTCAAAGTGCTCAAAAAAAGAGCGTATTTAAAAAATAGTTTTCAAAAATTTATGTCACGCATATATATTGTAGTAACGCAGTAATTTTCTGTTCCAAGTTTATAATAAGGACGGAAACAGATAATGATTCTCAAAAAATATATTTACTCTGTTTCACCCAGTTACTTATTTCCATTTTATCACCTTTATTTACTTAAGCTTTATTTTCTACTAGTTAAATTAAGCTTTATAGTAATTGATATCAAATTTACTAATCGCAAGCCTGACAAATAATAACAAAATAAATTTGTTATTTTTTCATTACATTTTTAATTTTTTTATTATTTTAAAGGTTTGTGAAACTTAATAATTACTAATATATAAATAACAAGCACAAAATATACTGCATATTATAGATCGGAGTAATTTCATATTGTGTGCTATCAAATTTATTGGATATTAAAAACGAAATTAAAAATCAATCGAACAAAAAAAATTTTTTTGGGGGAGGGGGGGGGAGTTAAAACTGAAAGTACCTCTATTTAAAATACATATCAATATTTCTTTTGCAGGGGTACTCTACCGCTTAATAAATAGATTTTCATTTTAAAAAAAAAAAATTATTGTTCCATGAATTTTAAATTTAGATTATATCTTATTAGGTCCTTAAAATTTCAAAGGAGCATATCAGGTTTCTATAAAGATGTTATAACGACTGCAAAAAAAATGAATTGTATTTCCGAAGACGTTGAAAACTCTTGAATCCTGGATGAAATCTTATATCTGCCAGTATCTATTCACAAAAATATTGTGAATATTAAATTTAGTAAGAGCGAAAGGATAAAAATACAAAAAAAAAAATGTTTTTGTGGAAGGATATACTAAATAAGAGCGAAACGATGACAAATTGGCCAGTCTCCAGAAAATTAGCACTCGCAGCAAGAAATACAAAATTATTTTCATTCACTGCTGACGTTTAAAATAAAATATTGAATTTCTTAGTAGCCCAGATAGCCTGCAGTAAACCATTTGGTCCGTTAGGTAAGCTAAAACTCGCAGGAAAGATAACTCGTGAATATACCGCAAAAGTAGTGAGAACGTTTTTAACGGAAAAAAATATGAAACTATCATCAAACTTAAAAGATTGTGATATCATGGAAGTAGATACTACTTTTAAATTCAGTTGGGATACTATTTATAGGCTGAGAGTAGAACCGAAAATTAAATCTTTAATCTGGCTCATTTACCATAATGGTTTATGGACAGCAAAGAAGATGGTGATAATTAATACGCAAACAAATAATAAATATATGCATTGCTTTGAGAAAGAAGACACTAAACATATTTTCTTTGAATTTGTAAAGGCAAAGTCTTATTGGGAATTAATAGCCTCATTTTTTAAACGTATTTCTTTTAATTCCAACAATACTAATTTATTCAATATCAACAAATTTGACATAATGATCATGTTGTAAAATTTAATTAGCACATCGCAAATCATAGCATTTTATGTGCAAAGGCAATTTGGGAATTGCATGTAGCCAGAACTCAGCTAAATTTGAACCAGACTGAAACAGACCCGCATACTTTATTTAACAATTGGAAGGATAAAGTAAAGAATATAATTATGGATGATACGAATGGATGTGATAGTGATCTCAACAAATCGAAATAGTTAAATATAAAAATTAACTGGTTTACAAACAATAATGATAACAGGACAATATTCCACAACAGCTGTGGTTAAACAACTAGACAAAATAAATAGACATATTTAGAGCAACATTATATTTTCTTTTTTTCCCTGTTATTTTTTATTTATTTTCTTCAAAAATAGACGTATAAGAAGCTCTTTGATAGGCTTTCTTCTAAAAAAAAAAAGTTATATCAAATAACTTGCATGAACAAAAGATGGCATTTTCCACCTAAATTAACGAAAAGATTAACAGTTTATTACCAAAACAACTTCATAACCAGGATATATGTTTAGAACATGTCACCAATAGAATGCCAGTACGACACCTCACGACCTATTCATGTCTAATCGAAGCTCTTCCATCGATCGAGGAAGACTTTTATAGGGCCCCCTTGTCATAAGAGAACAACTGTGAGGTAATATATGAAAGTACTCGCACAATATAAATAAAATTTCCCCTCTTCACTTTAATGAAACTGCCCCAGAGTCATAAGAAAATGTTGATGCTGCTGTCAATAGTATCCAAGTGATGCTAGCACAGGTTACCAGTCCAGTAGATTATTTTTTTCACTTAAGAATGCAGAATAACCACGAAATTCCGGTGGATGACGAATTTTTTATCTTTGCTAACACAATACGAGTGCTGTCGTCTGATTTTTCAACTAATATCACCCAAGCTAGAGTTTACAACTTGTATCGATGTATGTAGCTCCCGAGAAAGATTCCACAAATTAAACCTTATGAGAGCAAACCGCTTATTAATCATGTAGTTCTGAATGAGCTAATTTCAGCGAATAAGACATTCAGGATCAGTAGAACCATACAGTTCCTTCGTTGGCACCAGAAGATTGCTGCTTCAGACGCAGCTCAAGTCTCAGTAATTGCCGCAGCGCCGAAAGATAATTTGAAAGCACACGGAAATACTCCAAACTCCCAGAAAACCACAAGGACTAGCTTGAGATTTCGAATTCGTGGGAGGAGCCTTCAGTAGGAGTTTGCCTTCAAAATTTCTGCCACGTATAGGGTCTACATACAGACAGAAAATGGCTAAAGTAGGCTATCCACGAAGGGTTTTCAATCTTTTTCAGCACCCCACTTCCTCATAAAATTAGATCTTGCATGAGCAAGAGGAAAATGGATCCGAGATCATCAAGGCTCCTGGCAGAAAAAGTAGATGTGCTAATTTCTAATAGGATCATAGAGGAGATATCTTCACACACAGCGGTTACTATTCAAGCCTATTCAGAACTCCGAAGAAGAATGGGGACCTCCGACTAGTTCTAAATTTTTGCCACTTGAACCTGAACCTAACGAAGAGGAAATTTAAAATGGAAAATTCGGCCTCGACATGCAAGTTGATAAGGTGTAAGGATTGCATGGTGTCAATAGATTTGGAGGATGCGTTCCTACATATACTGATCAACAAGAATTGCATGAAATATCTGAGGCTTCCATGGAATGATATACGTTACTAATTCATGGAAATCACATTCTGTCTTTCACTCAGCTCATTAATCTTTACGAAAAAGCTCAGACAAATGATTAAATGGGCTCGTTTATTGGGCATAAGAATGTCAAAATAACTAGAAGATCTGTTAGTTTTAGTTAAAACCAAGGTAAACTTTTCACTCAATCTGTATATTATTCTAGAGAAACTTAAAAGCTTGGGATACAAGATAAATGCCGAAAAATTATCTCTTAAGCCCAAAATATCGATACAAAACTTAGAAATTTTGACAAATTACAGATCGAAAACACTCAAAGTTCCTCGAAATAAGATCAGAGACCTCTGAAGGAAAGCAATAAAATTTATCAAGCCAAAAACAGTCTCTATAAGAACGCTAGTATCATTCATTGGGATGGCAAAATCGATGTCAGCGGCTCTTTTTACAGACCTCCTAATTCTCCAAAGATTGCTGGAATTAAAGAATTACAGTGTTTCAGAGGCATTGAACTGGTACTCGATGATTCAGGTGACTTCACCAGCCATCAACAATCTCGAGTGGTACAGGAGCCATTTGAAGAAACGGAATGGTTCAAGTTTCCTCCTCGATGTACCGGGAATATATCAATTTACTGATGCCAGCGACACGACTTGGGGGATATTTGTGGGCTTATAATCTTATTTTAGTACCATTATAGATTCGGAAAAATTGCTTCGAATCAACGAAAAATAATTAATAGCGATATTACATGCAGTCCGAATCCATTCTTTTGTTGAGAAGTCTGTATTAATATAATCATAAAACACCACATCTCTTTCATATGCCAAGAAGTTTAGAGAAACTACCTCTATGAAGTTGCTCGAAATTTCACAAAAATTTTGGTTTCATAGTCTGAAAACAGAACAGATTTGTAAGTCACATATTTTCCTACATTCCTGAACCCTATGAATCATGTTATCTGTTAACGGCGCATACAGAGTCATTGCTATCCAAATAAACCTTTTTAGTCATAGAGAAAATATTTTAACCCCACAGAATAGAACTGTTCGCCTCTCACGAAAATCCTCACCTACAGGCATATTTTTGCTGGAACGAAGACAGAAAAGCAATGTGAATAAAAGAATTTGTGCACACATGGAAGGGGCGGGTTTCCCCGTATTGCTGCCTACCTTGGAACCTTATACCGAATGTGCTACAAAAGGTTTGAAAGGAAAGGATAAACTTAATATAGATAATACCAGACTAGACGTCGGCAACTTTTTAACAGATTTTCTGCCATTGGTACTGGAACCGCCGACCATATTGGAAGCAACTTCGATAGTACTGGATCCAAAATGCGGAAATTTGCCGCTATCGAAGAACAAGATCTGTTCTTTAATCGCATGAAGGATATGCGTAGCATCCTTGAAGCGCAGGGATTGACCGAAGTAGCCATCAATATCATAATCTCAATCGACAGATCGATCAGACTCCGCTCAAGATTATATAGTACTCAGAAAAAATTCTTATATTGGCGTATTTCAAATAACCTACCTAGCCCAATTTCAGTAGATACGATTGTTAGCTATTTAGCAAAGATATACGAAGAAAGAAAATAGAGTTCAAACTTAATTAAATCTTATAAATCTAAACTCGTACAATTGGTAACTAATACGTATCATATTAGCTACCAATCGTACTATAATTCAATCTTTAAAGTCATCAAAGAGAGATACATAAAATCATTTATCCGACCCACCATCGATATTTCACCTGTTCTAGAAAAATTCAGATAGTAGGGAACGGCCTCATAGCTAGAAATAGAAACTCCAAAATCAAAACTATATTTGATGTTATCGATTATCGAGCTTGTTAGATCTAGCGATATTTATCGGATCGATAAATCGATGAGCTATATAAGAGACTCAATTTTGGTACTAGTAATAGTAGCGCATAAAAAAAAAGAGAAAAGGGAGTACAATAGAGCGCCCTTGTGGAATCCTTTGCCACTCGGATCTTTTTTTTTTCCCGGTAGAGTCGTACATGGCTTATAAAGCTAAAGTGGCGAGCTTTCCGTGCATGACCCCTCACATCAACAACAGATATATTCAGAGTAAATAGACTGTTTCAATATATATGTGTAAGTGTAGAGCCGTTCATAGAATTCTCTTTGTGATTTGATTCTATATTCTGATTTTTATTTTATTTTCCGAAAATTATCTTTTAAAATTTAACCTTATTGAATATAATAATGATGTATAGATAAATAAAACAGTTTAATGGCCCAATAATGACTGCTTTAGTGAATTAAATTTACTATGATTAGTATAAAAAAATTCATGTCGTAAAATTTGACATGAATTCCGAAAGGTGAAATCCGCCACAAAACGACAAAGAAACATCATCAAAAAATAGGAAAAGTTAAAAGAAAAATCGAAAAAAGGCTAAATTTAAGAATTTAGTATTTCATTTAATATCTTTCAGTTTTTTTGATAAGCTTACTATTAGTAATATCATCGCTTTACATAAAATAATAGACCTTTTATACCAAAATTTAAACCTCTTTATTTTTATATTAAATATTAATTAAACCCTAATTAAAAAAAAATAGATCCAATATAAAAATGAGCTCTATGAGCATACGCTCAAAAGAACAGAAAGATTTGGCCGCAGTAGCTAAAACTTATACATATATGAAAGAATGAAATTGCATTTTCTGTGGACAGTATTAACAGGAATATACATAAAATTTCGATTTTTATTGACTGCTCACCCAAAATTCCCATACCAAATACTCGTGCAATAGTCGCTACGTTAGCTTCTTCAGCGGGAGTAGCATCAGATGCCATCGTTACAAATGGATTTTGATCAAGTTATTATATGTTTGATACATACTACCGTATTTCCTGCAGCTCACAAGTCTACTTGAATGAAGCGATACTGCCTCTGAATTAACTTAATATGATACTACTCCGACCTATAATGTATAATTGATTGAGCCCTTATACTAAGGTTAACCAGAATTATATTAGGAGTAGTGACATATTTATTCCCACCAACCGTTTCCCCTATCCTACCTTTGCTAAAGAATACATAGATATTAAATAGAGGTGTTTTCAGTTTTAACTCACCAAAAAAAATTTTTTTTGTTTGATTGATTTTTAATTTCGTTTATTAATATCCAATAAATTTGATAATTAATATAACTCTACTTCTCATAAAATATTAATTATTCTTCACTCAAGGGCTCGATAATACGTACAAAAAGTTTGACAAAACAGACAGGTGGATTTTCTTAAGTGAAATATTTTCACTTTTTTTACAATATTACTAACAGAAAATGTTGTTAAAATAAGACGATAAATACATATGAATATATAAAAATCTCAATAGCATTAACTAAATCTTTTCTTCGCAATATTTAAATATATGAATTGGAACTATTTTTCGTGCAACTGATTCTATATTTAAACTCTAGAAGCACATAAGTAATATCTTCTAACTTTAGAATGAGGCGATTGCTATTTTTCATATAATTTTTTTTTTTTTTTTTTTTTTTTCGAATTATACTGTATGGAAATTTTATTTATTTTAATCTTCAATTTAGATCAATATTTTAATTGAAAAATAAAACATTTCTTTATTTCTGAAATATTTATTCGTGTTTTAATATATACTGACCAATTTTTTGCTAATTGTCTAGGCATATCTGCAGATAATTTCATTAACGCTGAATTTAACACATCTAACTCCCAATTTTTATTCGAAGAAAATAATTATATGTTCTAAAGTTTTATTAGATTTTTTTCACGAATTAGAAATTTTAATTAAAATTTTTTATCCAAATTAGTAACTATATTTGAGTAGTGTCGTAGTTTAAATTATTTTTTTAGCTTTGATGAAGCATAAATCTGTCGTAGATAAATATATCTATAAATATATAAATAACCTAAAAGAGTGATAAAGATATTCCTACCATAAAAGGGTAATCCTTTAAAAAATTTTTCACATAGAATAAATTTCTGTAAGTTTTTTTTGTACTAAGGATTTACTTTGTAGAGTTTTTACTATGAAAGAATTCCTCTTTTGCTTAATTATTCTATTCCTATCATTAAAAAATTATCTATTTTACCGAATTTATATACTTTTTCTCTTAATTTTATACTTTATATACTAGCAGAACTTTAATAAAACACTAAGTTTACTAAAGATTTTTTTGCTATAAAAATGCACTATTCCATTTTTTTTTTTTTTTTGGAAAGAATCATTGATTGAATATTTTTACAAAAATAAAAATAAAAATAAAAATAAAAATAAAAATAAAAATAAAAATAAAAATAAAAATAAAAATAAAAATAAAAATAAAAATAAAAATAAAAATAAAAATAAAAATAAAAATAAAAATAAAAATAAAAATAAAAATAAAAATAAAAATAAAAA
>LSSN01002538.1:0-23469 GCA_001970855.1 Smittium culicis | reverse complement strand
CTTGAATATAATATAGTGGGAAATCAAGATTCTTGTTTGCAGACTAGGGCGATTAGAATATAGCGCAGTTACAATGAGGCAATGCTATAGTTAGGAGACAAATGGTTTGGGTATATAAGAAAAACGCTGATAATATCCAAATCAGAAATATTGGTGCTGATCTCTAAAGTCATCAAGGAAGCATTTATTGCAAAATGATTCAACTATATTAATTCATAAATCTTTTTTTAGAAAAGGTATAAATATACTTAATTGATCTATAGAATAAGAATATGTAATCGTAGTTAGTTTTCTAAAGTATGTCTTCTAATTAACATTGCAAAAATAAAAAAAAGACCATTATATTATTCATCCCTCAAAGACGAAATATCATTTTTTTAGACATTGGTATTATGGAAAAAAAAAACTAATACTAAAAAAAGTGAAAAAAAAGTGAAAAAAAAGTAGGATTAAATGTCTAATAATGAAGAATAAAAGAAGGCTATTTGAATATGGGACGTAATATATCCAAATCATTTTTTAGGTGGGTGTCAATATTGGATTCGAGTATTGAGAAAATTTTTGAAAAGTTGGATGAAGTTTCGTTTGAAGCAAACATAAGAGCTAGTGAGAAACGGTTTATTTTAGGGAGGGATGAGCATATTTGGAAGACGTATGTGCACGTATCTTGGGAAGCATCAGAATTTAGGAGATGAAGTAAGGCTTTTGAGATGAGACTTAAATGCGATTCTTCGAAGGAGGAACCAAATAATGAGACTAAAGAGGATGGCTGCACTTTATTTAGGAGTTTAATTATATTTTGAGGATCATTACTAGCTTCTTTCCATAGCCTTTCGAATCCGATTATTGTTTTTGGGGTTGATGGGTTGAATTCTCTTTTTTTCTACAGGTAAAGCAATAAAAAAAAAATCAGGATGTTATATTAGGTATACAATTATATATATAAATGAAGAATTAAATGTATAGGTAAGAGGAAGGATATGAATAAAAATGTTACAATGGTATATTCAGCTTTAGGGGGAAGTTTCTTGTTTGAGTCAATGCCGTTGAGGATATCTAGAGTGTCTTTTGGTAAATCAGATCGAGAGCTGAATATTTTCGGTTGGATTTCAAGTAGGTTTTTAGAATCCTCGGCTTCTTTCTATTAATGAATAGGGTATTAGAGAAGGTTTTAGAAGAGGTAAAAATGTTTAAAAAGAAAAGAGGAGTGTCGAAAGGGAGGGAGGTATGAATTTACAATTTTGGAGTTGACTTTATCTAATTCAAGCAAAGCAGCTTTGTTTTTCGGTTCGATTTTTAGAGCTCTAACCAAATCTACGAAATGAGTATAAAAGTAGAATGAAGTTAAAAAAAGAGAGTGATAAGCAATATAAAAATAGACTAGCAAAGCTATTTTTATAGTTTTAGAGGGAAAACCTGTTTTTGATTGGGGGTAGAATCCTAAATTATAGTTAGCAATTGCTCTTCTATATAAGACTTTGACGTTATCAGGATCTAGTTTTAGAGAGGTTGAACAATCAGATACAGCCTCTTCAAACCTAAAAGTTAAAAATAAATAGGAATATCGGGTGTTTGTTTAGTATTTGGGAAGTTAGGAGGGGTGTGTGCGTGGTAGAAGTGAAATTTATTTTAATCAGCGGTGTATTAGGAAACAAATACTGAGTGAGATGATGAAGGTTAGTTACTTTGAAAGTTTGATGAGAGCGATGGCGCGGTTAGCTAGGTAAGCTGGATTATGGGGGTCGATTCTGATTGCGTTAGAGTAATGGGTTATAGCCTGGGCGTACTGGCTAGCTTTGAAAAAAGCATTACCCTTTATGAAAAAGGAATTAAAAAAGAATCATGATATAAGATATTGTTTAAACAAAAGAAAGATAAAGATAAAGTATAATGGGGGAGGATGGAATAAACAAACTTTATTTTTTTCGTTTTCAGCATCACTGATCATTGTTTTATTATTGTTATATATACTGGCAAAGTTGGAAATAAAAAGTTTTATTTTTTTTTAATAAAGGCGATGTTGTGTACTGCATAATAAAAAAAAAAAACAGGCGAATTTGGTTGGCCAGTTTGGTATGGTTGGTAGAAAATTTGAAGCGAAGTATACTCGGATAAGACGAGAGCGTCAATTTAGTACCAGCCACAGTATTTGGTATGAAAAGAGTTGTGATTTGGTAATTTGTTAAAAGGATTTGCAAATACAATAACAGAGAAACAATAAGTAACAGATAACAAGGTGATGTCACTTTTTGGAGTCAGAACCAGGTAAGGGATTATTTCTAAATGCTGATCTATCTCCTCACTTGCCCTATTATCGTGTCAAAAAATGGAGTTGCTTTTTACCATTTTTTTGATAAGGTCCAGGCCTAGCAATTGTGACAGCCATTAGCGAGAGAGCAAGTATATAAGACAATCACATGTGTAGTGAGGAAACAAACCAACCATAGACAGCACACATTCTCGGTTTAAAAATGGTGGCTTTTTGAGCCGTGCAAGTTATTAAAAGGTTTAAGAGGACAAAGGAGCGTTAAGATATGGTATGGAAATGATGCGATTGCAGCACAAGTCAGATGAGATTTCGGTTGCACAAAGATCTCCTTAATGGATAGCATAAACAACAGGCTTGGACATCTCCGACAGTTGTAATGGGGGGAGGAGGAGGAGGCTAGGGTAATATTGGGCATGGCCTTAACACTTGCAGCATCCGTTCATGGCTGGAAGGTGCTTCTTCCGAATTTGTTAGCTGTCATTGACTGTATCAATAATATCTATGATCAGCTCTAGACACCCATTCTCCACGCCCATGTCCGCAACAAACTAAACGTAGATAAGAAAAAGGTCTATGGATATTCTGCGTTTGAGCCCATAGAGAATATTCTGAATTCCATCTTGAATATAAACTACAAATTATAGATTTAACGAAATCTAAGACCAAAATCACAAGACGCTTATTAGGTTTTCTTATATGACTATAAGCCTGTAAATAACCAGCTTTAGCTCCGCCTTAGCCCATAATGAAAATAATGCGCTGGGCTTATTGGCAGGAGTCGTTGTGATAATAGTTAAACTGAGGGCCGTTTGCCGTGGCGTATTTTTATAATTAACCCTTTCAGAGGCGGTTGGTATTTTTTAACTACCATAATTATCCAACCAAATGAAAATCTGATATCTTTAAAGATAATAATAATAAGTTATTGGCTGAATAAATTATATATATCCAATAGCAAATAAATAAAACATGGCTTATCCAATTATATTTTTTAATAATGTATAATACCGTTGGCCCTGGAAAGGGTTAAACGAGGGAAAAAAAAGTTAAAGTTCTTGTTATGAACAAAATACATCCCATTCCAACCAATGACCTTTTCCTTTTTGGAAAGATAGCAGTTTTAATTGAAGCTTTAAACTAATAGTGGCTCATATATTCGCTTTCTAGCGAAAAACGTTTTTGGCTATTTTTGTATTAAACAATCAAGCTTTAACGAACAAAAAATCGCTCCCCAATTACCAATCAATGTTTTATATTAAAGGTTCAATTGATAATTAGCTGATTATATTACTACGTTATAATGGGCATTTTTTACTTTATGTAGCCTTAATTTCAAAAAATGTAGTTGTTTGAATATTTTATTTTTATTTTTAACGAATAATGATTATATACTTTTTATTTTTATTGAATAGTGTCCTAATAAAAAAAAAAGTCTTATAATCAACCTACAAGCAACATTATTCAAACCTTTCATGTTTTTTTTTTTTTTTATAATATGGAGACAATTTTTCATTATTTCAGTTTAATATTTACATGTAATCCCAACTGCCATCTCAACCCTTATCGAAATATCCATCCATACACCCACCGACCGACCGACCTTCCCATTTATTTTAATTTATTTTTTATGCTTCACAATTGTACCCTTATTTCCATTATATCCCAAACCTTCTTTAATAAAACAAGAACTTGTTTTTAAAATATAAGCAAGTGTATCTGTCCAAAAAAAAAAAACACAATTACTGGCCTCGTCACAATTCTATTGCTTTTATGTCCCTACTCCCGCACACCCAAAAAGTCACATTTATTCATCCTAAAAACCGCTAGTCTTAATTCTAGTTATTCTAAACTCTCACTACATATGCTCAATTACAATAACTTTCTCAATTTATCTTTTCAACAAATACCTTTCATAATCGAATCTCAATTCTTATCATAAAACGTTTTCCACTTCATCCTTTTTTTCCATTCATTATACCTTTATTTCTTTTTAAATTATCAAGCCCAATCCCATTATTCAACAATTCAAACAATCTTTCATAGATATTCATCTTCCTTGCACTCTCTTATACACTTACTATCATTCCCTCTACCATCATACCATTAACAAATATATATATCCATGCCAAAGTTTCTAATTCCTACTCATTTCCATCTATTTTATTTTAAAAAAATTTTCTCTAAAGTATATATCCCCTCAAACTCCCCTTTATTTTTTACTTTTTTTTTGTATTATAACTCCTCTCCCATTATACAGTCTTTTCTTTTTAAATAGCCGTCATTTCAAGGCTATATTATATCTTTAGAGAAATCTAATAAAATTTAGATTGGAAAAAAAAGTACTAAAAGTTTAATAAACAAGAATTATATCTACTTTTAATCATATAAATATATACATATACCCTCATAACATTATTTACTGATACTTGTTTCTATTTCGAATATATCTATATTCGTATACAACTTTAATCCAATACACCCACCCAAACCAACCTTGATTTATTTTTGCGATTCTTTTCCTTTTCATCGTACTAAAAAAAAAAAGCCTTAAACAATATCACCATCATTCATCAACCGAAGTCTCAAATTTATATAGTAATTATTATCATCGATTAGGTTCAATATAAGTCACTTCAAAATATCGCGCGTTATTTGTACAAAGAGGTATTTTCAATCAAATTTTTAATATTAATATTTATTAAACTATGCCCATCAGCCCCATTAACTATTAATTGTCCGATAAAATTTTAATTTATATTAAAACATCCAAATAGTTGTTTTTATAAATATAATAATCTATCTAACTCATAAACTAACTTTGAAATTTTTTATTTTTTATTTTCTTGCATTATCAAAATTTGAGGTAGAATAATCACTGTAAACGCTTGTATTTAACAAAACTTAAGTGTGCTTATTTATAAAATTGAATAATAATGGTATCTGAAATAAACGATGGCGTACATATCGACTCTTCACTCCAGTATACAAACACCAGCAACTCAAGATTGACTCCTTCTCCTAATAAACGACTCGTTTATACTAACTCTGAAACTGGATCAACTATATCTAAGAATTTTAAAACTATCAATACATCTTCTACTGAAAAGTTCACATCATCCCTAACCACCGTCAGTTCATCCTTACTATCAAAGCCTATCAGCTATGCTAAAAAAATTTCTTCCACTACTGCTAAATCCATAACAAACCGCATTTCTAGCATGAAACGCCGGTATACCATCATTTGTTCGGGTATAGTCCAAAACGAATACAACTCACTCATTAACGCAAAAAAGCCTGACCCCGATGCCCCAAAGTACTCTGTCAAATCTATAAAGAAACCTTCTGTAATCAACTTCAAGTTTGCTAAAATTCCAAACGACATTAATATCTACTCTGACTCGGAATCCGAGACTCCAATTGGAACATGTTCTATCAACAATCCTCCCCAATTCAACGCCTCCTCAGACACCCTGTACATTAATTCGAGATCCACCACCGTCGATGAACTCACAACTACCAGTCCTAGCTCACGATGTCTCAAAACAATCGATCCATCCAATATGCAAACTATCCTTAAAAACTCTGACTCACCCAACCTTAAACAGAAATCTCTCAGTATCAGCGAGTTCAAAACTAGAAGCTGTTCAAGCCTATACTCACCAGAATCTCAGCAATCTAGTCGTAACTCCACCCCACTATCAAAAAATCTTAACACTTTATTCTCTGAACTCTCGGTAACTTCGCCGTCACATAGCCCATCACAATACATCCCTGCAAGCTCGTCCAAATACAGCTCATTATACTCCTTCTACAATTGCGAAAATTCAGATAAATGTTCTGCTGAAAAATCATTTGAAACAGTCAATTACAACAAACTCAAGCACTACTCGCTCCCTGTGTGCAGTCTCAGCACCGTTAACTTGAATGACATGAACTCTTACTCCCAGCTCGGGCTTAGTAAACGGTACACGTCGGATCTCGCTAAATCTCAGAGTCTGTCGATAAAGCCGTATAGAAGTGGGAAATATCAATGTACAAGTACGCATAGCCATATGAGTAATAACAGGAATCCACAAACCAAAACTCTGCCTGAACTTGCTTTCAACTCTATCAATCCCAATACACCCACTTTCAACCCATCAAAGCTAGTCAAGATAGAAATCCTAAATAAAGCCGCTCTTGATACCGAAACTACCTCCGACTCGAACCAAGATCTCAACGTGGATACCTTTTATACATACCCGCACGAACACTTATTGTACCTCAAAAACATCTCGCAGACTTTCTCATCCGCTTTAGCCTCCTTCTTTGGCTCCCATAGTTCAATCAAGAACGTGCGCAAGTCAGTTGAGCTATTTGAAAAACTGTGCGTGTATGGTGACATCAACGCCTTCGCCGTGCAGCAAGCTATAACCATCCTTGGTTTCTGCTACGAGTTTGGAATCGGTGTCGACTGCAATTACTCAAAAGCCGAGAAGCTCTACACCCCTCCAGCAATCAAGGGCAACGCACTTGCCCAGTCCAGACTCGCATTTCTCAAAAAGTACGGTCGTCCCGGCGTGTGCATAAACCGCACCAAAGCCGAGTACTGGGCCCTACGAGTCAAGGAAAATACGTGCCACGAGTCGCTCAACTGGCTAGTTTCGGCAAGCAACGAGCACAATTTACCTGAAGCGCAGTACGCGCTCGGCCTTTGCTACCACGACGGTATTGGAGCACAAACTGACGAAAAGATGGCCTTTGAGCTCTATCTCAAATCCGCCAAACAGGGCAACTCACGTGGTCAAGGTATTCTGGGATACTGCTACGGCGAAGGGTTTGGTGTCAAGCAGGATAAGGTCGAAGCCGTCAAATGGTACCTACTCGCCGCTAACCAAGGCGAATCCGTCGCTATGTATAACCTAGGCTACTGCTACGAAGACGGTATCGGCGTTCCAAGAAACCCATACCTCGCCGTGGAATGGTACAAGAAAGCCGCTGAACGTGGCAACGCTTTCGCACAAAACTCACTTGGCTACTGTCACGAGGACGGACTTGGCGTGCGCAAGAACTCGAAGCAAGCCGTCAAGTGGTACCGCCTATCTGCTCTGCAGGGCTACCCGTGGGCAGAATGCAACCTCGGCTACTGCTACCAGTACGGTATCGGAATCGAAGAAAATCCCGCAATGGCGACATACTGGTACCAGCGCGCAGCTAACCAGGGCCACGCGCGCGCCCAGCACAATCTCGGCTACTGCTACCAAAACGGAATCTATGTCGAAAAAAACGAGCAGGAGGCCGTCAAGTGGTACCATAAAGCAGCTGCGCAGGGCAATATCTATGCGTATCACTCGCTGGGCTACTGCTACCAGAACGGCGCCGGCGTCACCGCCAATTTCGAAGAGGCCGTCAAGTGGTACAAGCTCGCAGCCACGCGCAACCACCCGCCAGCGCAGTTATCCCTCGGCTACTGCTACCGCAACGGTATAGGCCTCGAAAAGGACGACAACCAAGCGTTCAAATGGTTCCAAGCAAGTGCAAAGTCAGGAAACGCTCTTGCGCAGAACTCACTCGGATACTGCTACGAGGAAGGTATTGGCACGCCGCAGAACTTGAAGCTGGCCTTCTACTACTACACAAGCTCGGCCTCGCAGAACAACCCGTGGGCGATCTGCAACGTCGGCTACTGCTACTCGCAGGGTATTGGCGTCGCGCAGAACCTTGAGAAGGCCGTATACCTCTACCGCGTCGCCGCAAAGATGGACCACGCCCGCGCTATGGAGAAGCTCGGCCTCGCCCTTCTCGAAGGCGTCGGAACTGCCAAGAACGAGTTCCAGGCAATAATGTGGTTCAAAAAGGCTGCGATTTCGTTCAACCACGCGCCTGCTATGCACTGGCTCGGCGTCTGCTACGAACGCGGTCTCGGTACCGCCGCTGACGATAATGCCGCTATCCACTGGTACCAGAAAGCAATATCCAGCGGCGACAGCTCGGCCATTGACAGACTCCGCGCTTGCCTCCTCAAGAAATATAAAGTTTCGAAAATCTTTGACGTCTCAAACCTCGTTGTTTTTGATATCGCCGCCCCCGCTGCCTAATTTAGCTTTTTATCTTTTTTTTTCTTCTTTTTTAGGAAAAAATAACCTTGCTTATTTGTATTTAGACTGTATAAAATAAACCAAATTCTTTTACCACCATAACCCACTCCCTCGTATCATATCTTTTTCTTTGTATATATATTTTTTGAATGTCATTTAATTATTTCTTGATTTGAAGGTTTTAAAAATATAAATTCAATGTTTTTTGGCAATTTTTTTCCTTTTTAATTTTGTCTTTATCGACTTTATATATAATTTTTTTCTAATAAATACTGTCGTTATATTTTTTTCGTTGCTTTACTTATTTCCCAACTGTATTCTCCGTTTTCTACGCAAAGGCCTGAATTTATTTTTTAGATTGATATTCTTAATTGAGCTTGTTTTTGATATAAATCAGGACGGGAAAAAAATATAAACAAATCTTGTTATTTCATCTATTTAACAAAATCAGATTTCTCGGATATTTTTTATTATTAGATATAAAATTGCTATATTACATGAATAATATTGAAAAAACGGTACATTTTTCTTTTTGTATATTTATCTGCCAACCTGGATTAGAAGAAATAATCGCATGCGTCTGATTTTTTATTAGAATGTATTTTCTAATAGAGTTCGAAAAAATATTGACCTAGATTATTTACATGGAAAATTTTTTATAGAAAAAGCTGAGCTTCTGCAGTTAATCTCCTATATAATACATGGAATACTATTGGGATTTTGCCATTATAAATAAATGGAAAATCGCTATGTTGATTTTATTCTATTTATTGCTTTATCATCCTGGTAAAAAGATAAAAATTCTACTTTTTGATGCTTTTAAAAATTGAAGTTTATAAATAAACTATATTAATTGATTTTTTTTGTAAATATAGCCTGAAAATCGATTATATTTAAATATTATATACAAGTTTTTTTACAGTAAAATTATTCTACCAGCGTTGTATATATTTATTGGGATATTCAAATATATAAACATATCTCAATAACGTATAAAGCTCCATAGAATTGCGATTTCAACCCTAAACTAAACAAAAAAGCAAAAAAAAATTCACTAAATTGGTAAAATAGTACCGACCAACAATAATAGGTTATCCATTAATTGTACTAGTTTTTTATTACATAGTCACTTATTTTAGTTTTTGTTGATATTACGATCTTTGTATAACGAATTTTATGAATTAACTATTTCCCTCTATAACCCTTAATAGTAACAATATAATTATTTGAAGATAATTTTGTTTATGATTAGAGATTCTGAAAAATATAATTTAGCTCACCATAGTACCCCTTTAATGAAAGTGATGTTTAAAACAGTACTTCACAAATAAATACATCAGATTTAGATACTATCCAAAGGCTAAACCTTAAATAGTTAAAGCGTTCTTTAATGCATTTGTATCCAGAAAAAATGTATTTAAGCCTATGAATTAAAAGTAGAAATTCCAACAATAGATTATTCCGAACTATACAAAAACAGTATTAAATTTATGTGTTTTGGTTATTATTTTTATGCCAAAATTTAATAGGAACTGGAAACAATTATTATACTAACACTATTCTTGTTGTAAATTCAGTGAATTCATTTTTGAATTTTCGATAAAAAACAAACAAGATATTATATAACTGTCTATTAACTCCATCAGATACATTTTGGAATTTTTCGATGTGCAATATTTATTATAATATTGATGCTAAATGTAGCATCTTAATTTTAATTTTAAATCAATGATATATTTGAAAATTTTATTTTAGTTATAATAAATCAAAATTATCTTATTTTTATTTCTTTAAATTCTGGTGCATCAAAATTTTCTTTGTAGATAATTAAATCTAGCAATTTTGAAAAGCATTTTTGTATTAAAATGTTAAATATTATTTCTCGTTTTTTTACTGTTTTTATTTTTACGGATTACGCTATTTTTCAAAAACAAATACTTATTCTTACTCAATTTAATGTTTAAATATATTTTTTAATTTATGAATATAAGTTTTAAATATGAGAGGTTCTGTTCAATGTATTCATTTTGTTAAATTACAGATATTTTGATCTAATTGTGTTTAAATTGTAATTTTTAGTTGATTTAAAAAGAATTCTTATCAATATATAAATTTGATCCTAATTTTTTCAAAATTTTTTCTTATTTTGGGATATGACAGCTCTTATAGTTTTATTCACAGTAATCTAATACATTGAATAAAACTTCATTCATTAATAATCCTTCATAAAAAATCAACTGTTTTATTATAATGATTTATTAAACCTTTGTATAAAAAACACATAATTTGCTTTGGAATGTCTAAATAACCTAAAACTAAAACTAATAATTAATTCATATTTCCAATTTTTAATTAAAAAATAAAAAAGATTAATTGTTTACAGTCTTCTATATCATTTGATATAATAAATAAATTAGTAAAAATAACTCGAAAATAAACATTAAAAAAATTTTATCTAATATGGAATTTTTTTGCTTCTATAATTCGCCAAAACACATTTCGTATAAATTCTTCTTAGAGTATTCCAATACTCTTTTTTCATATATTGGAAAGGAGCATGAGCTAAGATCACACCATCCAGTATTTTCAATAAATGGAGTTGCACTTAATATTCTTCCATTAAAAATTACCCTTATCTTATAATTATCTTTTGAAGTGGAATTTCTCCAGAGCTCAAAAACCATATTCGATCGAAATAGCGGCACTTGTGAGTATTTTATATCTCCGATAATGCTTAGTATACTAATAAATGTTGATTCGTGAACTGAGTAAATACTGAGCTTCTGATTGTGACATTTTGAATTATTTATATCCATACTTCCATGCATTCTATCTTTCAATTCATTTAAAAGCTCGCGCAAAAAATAGCCTCCTTTAAGCTTACTAATTTTAGCTGAGTATTCGTTATTCAAAGAGTAAAAAAAATCCAGTTCTTTTCCAGCTAATTCTTTTGCTTTTTTTATATCGTTTATAGTAATACATTCGCCCTTATAACACATTGGCGACTTTTTGTTGCATAAATTTGAAATTAGAATATCATAATTTACGTGCCAAATTCTAGTGTTATTTCTTTCGCTATTTTTAAATCCAAATATCCTATTTATCTTTTCCGTAAACGATGAGTTCCTTTTTATAAAATCTATATACTCTTCTTGTTGTAAAATCTTTTGCTTTGTTTTTTTATAATTATAGCAACTTTTCCGAGAAATTCCTAAAACATCGATTTCTTTTGGGCTAACATTTACCTCCAATTTTAAATCGCTTTTTCTGTGTTCACTGGGATATAATCCTTTTAAAAAGTGATTAACTGTTTTTATACATCTCCTAAATTATCAATAAAAATCAGTATCTAGTTTACAAAAAGTATTAAAGTTTTGTGATTATTTGGGTAAATCAAAATAATTACATGCTATCACTTGATCTTATAAAAATCGACGTATTTATATCCAGTTTAGGATCTATGTATTTAAACTTGTCTATGTAAGTTTCTCTCAAACTTTTTCCAAGTCTTTCAAGTTGTTCTTCCCCATAATCTGTCATCTGACCTAGCATACAATTCCCTTCCCAGATATTCCGGCTCAAATTAGTAGAGCTTTTTTTTGGAATAAGAGTTTTTACTAAGAGTTTGAATTTATTGTGATCAAATGAGCTTGAACTACTTTTTGGAATACCTAATTCGCTTATATACGAGCAATCATACCAGCTATTTAACATATTATTAGTTGTATATTTTGGGGTTCTGGCACCATGTCTTAATACAACCTGAGAAAAAATAAGTTCATTATTAAGTACTGGTTTATAGTTTTTCTTTGTAATTCCATTCGCTTCACAAAGTGCATTGAATTCTTCTATGTTGCTAAACGCATCTATACTTTCTTGACTGATTTCTGAGTTTATAAATTGATGTTGGCTGTTCTTAACTGCGCTTATACTAAAAATAAATCCTGCACATAAAAAAACTCTCAGAAATATTTTTCCTATCAGTATCAGTCTTGTCATTATTAAAAACTAGAATGAAACTCTGATTTTTATAATAAAAATTGCTTTTATAGCTATACGGTGTATGAAATATTAATGCATTCATATAAAAATTAAAAATTATACTTTAAATAAGAGACTTTTATTCAAAAAAAAATTTTTTTTGGAATAAGATCATATATTCTATATAAACAAATTAAATAATCGCCGTAATATAAATTTAAATAAAAAAAGGAACTTAATATCTATACTTTGTGTTAAATTTAAAATTTCTAAAAAATATATATATTATATATATGTTTTATTATTTTTACCTAGTGAGTTTATTGAATTAAAATTAAAATTAGATATAAAATTATCATCAACCTGTTCTTGGATAGTACGGAGTTGCTAGATAAGTAGAAAGAGATGGGGGATATAGGGTTGGATGAAGAATTGTTATTTTATTTTTTACTTTAGTTTTTTATGCCAACTTGTGATCACGCTTAACAAAATCACTAAAACAAAAAAATGGTAGTAAAAACCAGCGAAATAAAATTTAATTAGCTAAAAAATATATTTAATCAGGATGCTACATTATCAATTGATCTCCATTTTCCAGATTAGCTTATAATGAATACTAATTACTATTTTAATATATAAACAGCGAATAAATCTCTTCGATGCTACCATGTCTCTTAATATATTGATATTTTTTATATCGTGGAGTGATGTATCGAGAGATTCTTGATTCGATCTGTTTGACTTGCACAAAAAAAAATTTTTGTTAATTTTTTAAATTTTAGTTTTGTTAAATTCCTAGTTTTTTGTTAATGCTAGATGATTGGGTTCTTTGATCACATAATTAAAAGTATTAAAAGAATATTTAGTCATTAAAAGTCATCTCCACAAAAAAAAAAAAGCTCAAATTTTCAATTCATTAAAATAGTTGGGGTAGTAATATATTTTTTTTTCATGGCGATTTATGATAGAAAAATAAATCCAATATTATGTCGACAAAATAGAATCTTGTTATGTTTATTACAGTTTTTTTTCTAAAGTCAAAACAAATGCAAAAACTTGTTTTGTATTTTTATTTTTATAATTATCGAATTTTATATGTTTTAGATTTGGTTGTATTTAAAGTAACAAATAAAAACTATCCAAGCTGGGCTAGACTAACCATTGTAAGATTTCCTTACACTAACTGAGGGGAAGATGTCTGAAAATAATTGGTCTTTTTTTTTAACTCTTACAGAACGCTTAACCACTAATTAACTTAAATATTTTTTATGATATATGAATAGCAATTATTTAAAGCTTATTATTATAAAAACATTTATCAAAGCAATTCTTGAGAAAGCGATAAGCTATTTTTGCAAGGGATTATGTTTTTTATGCTACAAAAATATCAAAATATTTAACTGAATCATTAGAATTTATTTTTTAATTTCTAGCGTATAATACTGTATTTTATGCTCTAAATATTATCATAGCTTTAGCAAAATTTTAAAAGATAGCTATGGAGAGTAAATTCTATAGAGGAATTTATTTTTAGCATAAAATGATATTTACTTATTGAGTGATGAGTAAATAAATATTTGTAAAAAAGGCAGTTTAAAAAAAATTAAATTTGCTAAAAAAAACAAGAACTGGACAAGAGAAGTATCTAGTCAAAAAGATAATGAAAGATTCGCGATAAACGAGAATAAAGTGATTATGACCATATTCTTGGCTGATTCTCTGGAGTTTATATTTGAATTATGGTCGCCAATATCATTTAATAAATCCATTTCAATAAATTCGTATATAAAATATAAAAAACTAAGATTTTGTAAAAAGAAAAATTGAATAATAGCAACTTTGATTGTACATAAACATTCATACAAATGATAATATTTGATTACTTGACAAGGTTACTTGATTATGGTAATTCTATATTTATCGAGGCCTTCTATCTTTTTTTCTTTTTACCTTTCGTGAGAAACACCTATTTAATAGTTAGGTTTATAACTGTACTTTTAATAAATTTTTTTCTTTTTGTCCAGAAATAAATCGATCGAAAATCTAAAATTATTGCTAAACAGGTTTTAAGGTTGAGCTATGTGCGGGAGATCGTTTTGCTTTACAAAAAGAAAAGAAAATGAGTGTAAATATATTTAAAGCTTATTTTGAACAATAAAAGTGTCGAACTTATTTGCTTGAATAAAATTTGAAACTAGTTGAGTGAAAAAAAATAAAAATACGTTAGGTACTAAATCATTTATTGGTAGATTCTGCGATGTAAAAGCTATAGAGTGATAAATGGTTTATATTTTTTAATATGTATTGCTAATCACACACCCCTCCTCATCTCACTCGTATATATAGATCAATCTTTTATTCCGGATAATTTAATTAGTGAAAAAAATTTTTATCCGCTTATATCTTTTAAAAGTTGATTTGATAAATAACAAGTTTAATTTAACATTAAATATATAAAAAACTATGTTTTACTTGTTTTTAATTATTAAGCATACGTATCGATGTTATAATAGTTTTAAAGGTATCAGGGAGTATTATTTGATGAGTGAGGGTGAAGAGCAAAATTAATTGAACCTCAAGTAGCGTTGAAGTGTGACTATGTTCCATAGCTTCTTTCTCAATTAAGTATGCTTATTGGTATAAAAAACATTTGAATCATAATTAAAGGACCAATCTAATAAATAGAATAATAGCAGATAAACAAACGGTGAATATACCTATTTAAATAAGAAAATAAACGTATTTTGAAAGGATTAAACTCTGTATCGTTTAATGAATTAAGTATATTTTGAGAGATATGATATTAATCAACTTCTTTTTAATTCGGAACAAGTTTACTTGATCGTTTTTAAAAAAAAAATCAAACATTTCTTTGTATTTTATATTTTCGGATCTCAGTTCACCAAATTATTTTTTTTGTTGTGAATAATACAAGCACGTAAATATGATTTTTTATATGAAAAAATATATCTAATTTTTTATCATAGTTTGATTTAAAATATATGTCTCTTCAAAGCTAAAAAGCGAGAAAATCCATCGTCTTCCCCTTTCTCTAAACTAGTAGGACTTGAATATCAATTCATATCCAGATTTTATAGAGCTTTTTTAAAGGCTGATTTCTATTAAACTTTGTCATGCAACAAAAAAAAAAGATTCATTGACGTTTTTAATTTCTTGGAACGGGTCTAAAGTATGTATAGTTTTATTTGATTATGGTTTTTTGGTCATTGCACACACAGCTTTCAAAAAAGAATAGCGCTTTGGTGCTAAACAAAAAAAAAAACGAGGTTTTTGGGGACACAATTAGATGAAGAAAATTATATTGCATTTTATTTTATATCTTGTTCAAATTATTAAATAAAATTGGTATTTTTTAATCTTGATAGTACTAAATTTTAAATTAAAGTTTCTATTTATTATATTAATTGTTTTAAATATTTATTATCTCGGGTAAACTCTGTTAGATTCAAAGCGGTTAAATTATGAGTCATATGAATATAAGTATATTAATTTTAATAAAAATTAGTTGTTATAAAGGCCTTAAAATTATAGCGAAACAAATTAGTCGCAATTTTATGACATATTTTAGCAAGCATTATTGTAGAACTAAGCTTTAATGGCTTTTATTTTATTTTATTTTATTTTATTTTATTTTGAAAGTATTCATTATTTTGGATATTGTATAGTTGTGGGATTTTGAATCACAAAAAGAATCTTTCGCGGTAGGTAGCAAATAATATGATTTTAATAATAGATTTTAGCGTTGGTGAAATGTGTTAGCGTATTTAGAAGACGATTGGAGCGAGGCTTAGATGCATTATCCAAAAAAAAAAAAAAAAATAGGCACTAAATCAAAATATAGCAAATTAGAGAAGAGACATGATGGGATCTGTGGGGGGCTGCGAGTAGTTTGGGTGTTGTCTACTTGAAACATCCAGGCTTTAAAGACCATTTTGGACTTGGCTGCCTTTTACCACGAGCTTTTTAAGTGTAGAAACAAACAAGCAAGCAAACAAGATAGTTATTGGCAAATTGCTGTTGAATGGCTTTGAGGTTTTGAAGGTATTGGATGAATTGAAATTGCAGTTTGATATTAAAGTTTCGCCACTAGATTTAAGGGGTGGATTAGGTAGGAGCAAGTAAAAATTGCGTGGAATAGAGTAAAGAACAAGTCGTAACTCGGAAACTAACGCTGGCATAGTTGGTAGTTAGCAACCAATTCTGGCAACAATTTCCAGCCTTTTTAAAGCACGTAGTGGGTGCGACTATTAGGGAAAGCGAATCAAGATCTACAGCCAATAATCGTTTCGATACTAAGCAAATGAATTTACACTCTATTGACATATAACGCATCTTCACAGCTGATCTGGCCAATGAGACGCTGTGTGCAGAGATACGACTGTTTTTAATATTATTGTAATTTATTTTTGGGTCAGGAAATTAGGTTCCAATGTTTTAAAGTTAGTCACAAAGACTAATCAATTTGGACTGTTGATGATTGGTCACGGAAAAACAAATACTGGATTTGGGATGTTTTTGTAACTACGAAACTAAACTAAACTAACATATTGGGCTTTTATCTTTTTTGACTCAGTATTAGCAATCATAGCAGCTGAGTAATTAATAGTTCAGAATGATCAGGCCAATAAAGATTGATTCAAGTTGATTTTTGGGTAGATAGCAAACCAAATGCCAGGACTAGGCAAGATCAAAATAAAAGATGAGCCAGTAATGGTAGGAATCAAGTTGTATTTATTGGCCCATGGAAAACCAAAAGCACATTTACAAGATAAATGATAGGTGTAAATACGGCAATAGTTGAGATTAGATAAATCAGATTAGTAAAAAAAATAATAATAATTAATCTTTACATCATTAAAAATCGAAGAGGAAAAACTATCCTCAAGCCTTTTTTTTAATATAGTACTAAAACATTAAGAAAAAATATTAGTTAAAAAAAAAATCGATCTAATCAAAGGAAAACATAAATAATGTTGAAGAGTGTATTTGGAAATTTGAGGAGCGGCTCGTACAAGCTAGCAAGCTCAGCCCGAAGTGGCGCGTCGGCGAATGGGGGCGCGAGGTTCTTTGCGCAAACTGCGCGACTACGAAATATCGATGATTCTGCTTTGTACCAGCTAAATGCGGAGGATGCGGTAACCTCGCTGATGCGTACGACTAGGAGCCAGCAGAAACCAAGAGTCGGCGAGTATGTGTTCAACTGCTTCATGCAGGATGAGCCCGGAATTTTGTCTAGATGCACTGGGATTATGGCTGCGCGCGGGTACAATATCGACTCGCTTGTTGTTAGTAAGACCGAGGTTGAAGGTTTGAGCAGAATGACATTGACGCTCAAAGGCGAAAAAAAGACAATTATCCAAGCCCAAAAGCAACTCGAAGATTTGGTAAGTTTCTCTACTTCTATCTCTTTTATTTAATAAACACATGAAAACTTCAATATTTAGATATTTAAAAAAAAATGAAATTAATAAAATAATAAAATAATATAAAGTTGTGCTTAAAGCGTATATTGATATTTGCACTTTTATGTATTAGACACAAGTCTGGGCAGTTGTTGATTTGACAGACTCAAAGGTCGTAGAGCGCGAGATATTGTTGGCCAAAGTATCGCTCGTTGGACCAGAATTTATAGTTAAAGGCAGCAGCTTCCAAACACCGCGCTCGCCAGTTAAAGCCCAGCAGGAAGCCGCATCCAGCAGCGCAGAAACCAGCGCAACTAACCAAGAGGACTTGTACGAACTAACGATCGAAGCAAACAAGAAATTGGCGTACCTCAAGGAACTCGTTGCCCTGTGCCACGCAAAGATCGTTAATGTCGGCGCTGAAGCCGCTATCGTCGAAATGTGCGCGAAAAGCGAACGCATCGACCTGTTCATCAAAATGCTTGAACCCTTCGGAATCTTCGAATCTGCCCGCTCTGGAAGAATGGTCATGTCCAGTATCGCCAAACTATCGTTCTTCGAACGCGACGAACCCAGTACCAAAGAAGAATCTGAAAATGATATCCAGGATCTATCCAACCTCCCTCCCAGCTAAAAAAAAAATATAAAATTATAATCACTCTTATATTCCTCTTTTTTTTTTTTTAAACACAAACTCTATACTTTACTCGAATTTAATTTTTTCTTTATTCTTATTTTGAAATCGATAAAATTACATGCAATAATGCCATACCCATAACCTATAAATTCCACAAAAAGAAAGCTCTTTTGAAAATAGACTTTATTATTACTTTTACTATTATATCCATTGATATTGTTACTAGCATAAACTTTAACTTTATGGGTCTGGAAATTGTTATGTAGCCAATTGAGCCACATTTATCTTTATTAGTCATATTTTTTCAAACGCGAATTCTGTTATCTATACCAAATTAAATTTAAAAAATTGACTTTTGAAATTTATTGAGAACTTGAAAAATCTAATTAAATTTTTTATGGAATAAATTATTCAGTCTTGATTTTTAGCTGAACGGCATTGTATATTAGCTATTAGTGCTTTATAAGCCCTAAAAGCTTTCGTCATTACTTTTTTCCACAAATATTATGAATAACCTGACTCTATATTTAAAAAGTATAAGTTATAGTTTTAAAAAGTAAGATAAAAATGCGAAAAGAAGTCCTAAAAATCTGTGACTCTTTATTATGCAATAAAGAGATTTGTGCTGATTTCCCAATAAAAATCGATCCCAGGCAGCAAATAGGAATCCTAAATCAAAATCAAACCCGCAAAATCAAATTTAAAATCAAATCTTCCCTTATTTTTTTTTAGAGGCTCCTCATTTGACTGCCAAATTAAAAAAATTAAAAAAAAAAAAGCAGCAAATTTCGCTGCTTGGAGTTTAATCTATTACGATTTTTTCTCCTTCCCCCTAATTTTTTTATCTATTTATAATTATCTCAGCTTTTTTTAATTAAGAAAAAAATCAGGTTTAGTTATAATCTGCAAACTATTTATTCTTCATCCAGCTTTAACTCTCCTCGACTATTAGAAATAAGATAATAAGTAGCGATAATTAGCTTATAAATAATGTTCCCTGCAAGATTACTATCAAAGGTAACATCCATCACTCATCCCCCCCCCTCCTCACTTACCCAATATATACCACCCCCACCTCCACCCCTAAAATCCATACATTTTCATTCTCCCATTCGTACACCCCATAAACTAGCGATGGATCGCTCGATTTAATTTAAATTTATATATATTTTATTTATCTTTCACCTCTCCCTCCACCCTTGTTCTTGTTCTTGTTTTTTTTTATACTAGTTTTATTCGCCTTCGAGCTTATAATCTTCAAACCACTATTATCCATTTACCCAATATTCTTCGATATTGATTCCACCTCACCTGCCCTTTTAATATTTTCTCAAAGCTTATCTCATTAATCATGTTTATACTCAATAACACTCGTCAATATTTTTCTTATAGAGGGCATTCAGCTTGAACCCCAGCATTCTCGTCTCCCGTTCTGTATCGAGCTCTTCAGCCAACAACTCAAACTCAAATGTCCCTAACGTAAATACCAGCTCCACCACCGGCCTGGAATATAAGGGCAAATCTTCCCAGGGCAAAATCCAACCCATTCCTGGAGTTCTAGACACCCTAACCGTCGAGCAGGCTGTCAGCAACATCATCAAAAGCACCCCTTTAGCCCCACGTGTCGCTGAAGAACGCTACTTGATTGATTGTCTCGCCCAAGACGAACCTGGTGTCTTGAGTAACGTCACCGGAATCATGGCTGCTCGTGGCTTCAGCATCGACACCCTCGTTGCCAGTAAAACTGAAGTTCCAGGTCTCAGCAGAATGACCATTGGACTTAAAGGCCCAAGAAAGTCCATGGAACAAGCAAAAAAACAACTAGAAAGTTTGGTAAGTCCTCTCTATACCCCCCTCCTTCTCCCCATTCATCTTTTATTCATATATATATTAATCTATACTCATATACCTACAAGTCACAATTTAATTAGCTATCTTTTATTTATTTCCTCATTAAAATATATATATAATAGGTCCCTGTATGGGCCGTATTAGACTACTCACATACCAAAATCGTCGAGCGCGAAACTCTTCTTGTTAAAGTATCTCTCGATGGACTAAAAAATTTCAGAGAAACTTTATCAAACGCCGAACCATCGCAACAGCAAACCCACCCTCACGCAAGCAAGTTCACCAGCGCAATGGACCGCCTTTCCGCAATCAAAAACCTCGCTGGCCTGTTCAGAGCCTCTGTCGTCGACGTCGGCCCAAACTCCATAATCGTCGAAATGAGCGCGAAGAGCGAGCGCATTGATGCCTTCTTGAAACTCGTCCGCCCCTTCGGTATCCTCGAAGCCGTACGCAGCGGTGTCATGGTCATGGCCAGATCCATCCAGGAAAGCAGACAGTTCGGCTCTAACTCCACCGCCGAAGACGCCCCTCAAGTCGTCGAAGATCTCTCCAACCTACCTCCCAGCTAGTTCCCATCTTATTGCCACCCTCATCGATTCTATTTTTTTTTTTTAATATACCCCCTTTATATTTCTTGTTACTGTTGACGATTTATACCTTCTACCTCTACCCTTTTTTTTTTTTAATTATTCGAATACTACTTTTTCTTTTCACATTTATTAAACAATACTTTTTTTAATCACTGCCACAACCATAATAAATATAAAAAAAAAGCGAAAATATAACTATATACATTAAAAATATCTGGCCTTAGCTTTATTGAAAAAAATACAAAACACTAAAATAAAATCGAATAAATAATTTGTTTTTTTTTTACACGAAGCTACTTTCTGCACCTGAATCAAAATCGCTCATCAAATTCGGCCCGGAAATTTGCAATTTGTAAGCACTACCTCCTCCACTCAATCTAACAATTTCGCCGCTACCGCTTTCTGCGCCCTTGTAGACGCACAGCTCGTCTGTCGCAACGCCGCTGCTGCTGCATTCGCCCGATGAACCGTCGTTATCATCACTCAGGTAAGTAACTCCTCCGCTGTACGCAACCTCTTTATCGATCACTGCCCCACTATTTCCCAAGTATAAACCTGCGCTATTTCGCAAAGTTTCGCCATTACTACTCCTGCTGCTGCTAATAATGGCACTGCTGAAATCGGTCGATGAATACGCCGTAATATTGCTATTTCCCAAAGGCTGGATACTTGGCTGCTCTCCCCTCGGCATTCTCACGCTTGCCGCTGCTGTGCCTGCTGACCCGTCACAGCCGTAGTAACTGATTCTCGGCACGAATTCACCTGCCGCGCGTTCCGCTTTGAGCTCGCTTATGCCAGCACTAGCCAATCGCATTGTCTGGCTGTATCCGCTACCAGCACTACCACCACCACCATTGCCGCTCAGTGCAAAGTTATTTCGCGCAAAATTAAATCTGTGGCCTTGGTACTCGCGCCGCGTTGATGCACATTCCTTACCGACACCATTTCTAGACTGTATCACCGGAGCTGATAGGATCGTTTTGCGCAGCTGCTTGGCCGTTTCGAATTCTGCACCAATGCCGCCATTGCCTACCGCTACCTGCCTACTCCCGCGCCGCAACGTGTGCATCGCGGCATTGGCTCCGAATGCGCTTGCACGCGCCCTCTTCACTCTCTTGTGGCTTATCGTTTCAGGAAGAATGTTGTTGAGCCACGCGTCTAAGCTGCTAACGGATACGCTATCGATCTCGACTTCCCCACAATCGTTCATTCCGGCTGCCCTCCTGCGTTTACTAACGCCCGCAAAATCTGACACTACATCTGAATCGTCGCTGCCACTGCTACTGCTACTACTTCTTTTGCCCATCTCGATAATGTGTGGCCTCGCAACATCGCTTCGGTATCTGCGCCTATCCCGCATACCGCTCCTAAAAATCGGCGCATTATCGTACACAGACTCAACAAGGCTCTTCCCGATTCGGTAATACATCGCCGCCATTGCTGCCTCCAAACTGCTCCCAAACTTGACTCCCCCATTTTCCGGATATTCGCCGCTGAAATCGTTCCCGCCTGAACCAAAATTTCCACTCGCCGATCCATAAACCAAACTTACCTTCCTCGAAACTAAATCGCTGTTTGTAAACCCATTTGTGCTCATAAAATCTTGCCCATTCCTAAAACTGTCCTGTCGCATATATGTGTTACTTGCATAAATATTGGGCAACTGCGCATCGACTCTTGCTGATATAGGTATCAAGGATCGTGGCACTCTTTCAGCACTCCTCCTAGCAGCGTAAGAGCTTGACTCATACCCGCTATAAGCTGAATCCGAATCAAACTTAAAATCGGTTTCTGGTTTAACTTCATCCTTGATCGTCAGTTGATCTGACTCTCTGGAGAAGCTTTCCGATTTATTTTCTAATAAAATTTTGTCATATTCTATATCTTGATTGGATTCGTTTTTTTCTATCTCGTCAGCGCTCGACAATTCGTAGACAATTTCAGTAGGGTATACTTTTTCATCTATGGAATCTTTTCGAAATAATAATTTTAAAATATAAACATAGTATAAGCCATCTGAATACATATATAGAATCGATTTATACTTGTAAAATATTTATAAATATATACCTGCGTCATCAAATTCTTCAACTATCGTTTCAGTGAATACATCGATTACAGGATCGTCAGGGAATTCCGTTCCATACTTTAAGAAAATAGAATCAAAACATGCCTTTAGCTTATCCAGGCTCTTCTGAAGAGCTTTACCGAGCTGATCATCACCGCTGAATTCCGAGTTCATTAATTGATAAGCAACTAAAGTTTTTCAATATAAGGTATATGAATAGATAAATTTGGAATTTTAGCGTATTTTTTATTACTAATTAAAATGTAATTTAATTTATATAATATATCAGTAGCTATACAGTAGAAAAGCAGTCTGAGTTTAAATATTCAAATGCTTGCTATAATTTTATTACCCACTCAAGAAAAGGTATTTGAGTTAATTTTTTATTTTTAAAAAAATATTTATATTCCCACCAATAATATTAATAAAATTTAATCTTTTTTAGACCGAAAAATAAACTAACAATAATGAAAAAGAGTAATTTTCTCAATATAAAGATTTTTTTGTTTTAGATAATTATACTTCAGAGGAGGAGACATATTAAGTGTTACCATCTTATTGGATAATACTAAA
>LSSN01002536.1:0-14515 GCA_001970855.1 Smittium culicis | reverse complement strand
GAAGAATCTAATGGGTAGAGGAAGTGCGCGTAAATCAAAATTAAAACCGAAGAATACCTACTTCAACGATTGATGTAGAGTAAAATCATAAATGAGTGCAAGATATTTCGGTATATGCCAACGATGATAAGCTCCAATGTAAATTTTTTTTATACTTAATGGAACTCGGTTGGGTCGAGATGGAAAGTGTATGTGGGGAGGGGTTGGGAATAATCAATCTCTGGGTTGGCTTTTAGGTGTTACTGGAGGATAGAACTTTTTTATGTAGGGGGTTGATGACTTTTTTAAAATGTGATATGGGGGCTAATAAAAGTATATGATGAATAGTGAAATGTATTAATTAGACCTTCTTGAATAGATATACAATGGGTATGGAGATTTTTGAGCGGCGCAATGGAGGCGATCGAAATAAGTTTTCGATTTACTTACGTATTCAAAATTTTAAATTAGTTTTCTGCAAGGATTAGACCATTTTTAATAGGTATATAAAAAAAATTAGGTGTATAAATAGCATACAGGGTACATTTTAGAGGTTGAAAGAATTTTATGATAAGGGTTATTGTTGCGTTAATTTTAGTGAGAGATAGAGAGAAATAAAACTAAAAAAAACAACCAATTGACTTGCGTACTGTAAAAATTATGAACCAGCACTTAACCCTTTCCCGTCCAAAAAATTTTGCATGAAGAAAAGATAAAGTCCTCGCATTCAATAAAAAAATACATAATATTATTGGCTTTATTATAATAGCTTTATGTCATTTTTGATCAATAATGTGAAAAATGATGAAATATGGAGAAAAAAGTTTACCAGTATCTTGACCAGACTTATCCATACCCAAAGCTAACAAAAAATACAGTGGAAAAAATAATTTCAATAAATAAAGCACATATTCATTATTATTGAAGTTCAAGCCAAACTTAAATGTGATTATTACTATGCTATTATTTATTTTAAGAGCTATAAATAAAATAATTTTAATGAATAAGTAATTTGATATATGATCAATCATTATCAATACTATACACTATTGAGAAGGTATTCCAATATTCTTAGAATTTGATCTCGAATAAATATATATCACCAAGAGATACAAGAGTTTCCATTGTGCATAAAACAAACAAAGTTTATTATGAACAACATAATATCTATCTATAATAATATAAAAGTGCAATATAATCAAATTTACACTTCACAACGGGGATTAAATCAACTCAATTTTTTAACGATTTTATTGCTATAAAAATTATTTCTGTATTCTGTTTAACTCTAGACATCAATTTTTATTTTAATCAGTTGTTTACGGTATAAAAATCTATGGAGATATATTTCTCACTATAATTAATTAAAATATGTAAAGGTTAAAATTTCAAAGAAAGGCGTTAAGGCGAGTAATTTTTTTTAATATATGATTTTTAAGCATTACTAAACTAATATAAATCTTACCGAACTATCCATTTTTATTACTATTTTAGTCTATATTGACCCATAATTACTACAATTATTGAAATAATCAAAAGAAAAATAAAGAATTTAAAAAAAAAGATTTATTGTAGTTTAATTAATGTTTGAAAAAATAATAAAAGCCTTTTTTATGTAAAAGAATATTAATATCAATTTTTTATGCTTTTATTAAGGAATAGAGATAATGTATGAACACGATCATCTAGGTATTAAAGAAAAGGGATATGGTGAAGATTATGATATTTAATAGTATATAAACTAATTCTTATTTTTGATAAATAATTTAAGTATAAAACATAGGGTACTAAGAAATTAAAACATCAAAAAATTCAAGTCTAATCAAGTAAAATAAAATTACATTAAAATAATAAAGGTTTTTTAACTAATGGAAACAAAGGAAAACATTCTACCTTTGGACGGGAAAGGTTCAAAAAATAAGCATGGTATTTATAGTTGTATAGAGAATAATTAAACTAACTGCTGTGTTTGCTACTATGACTTGTTATTTAATTTTTAATCAGCCAATGGAAACAGCAAAAAGCAGTCTGCATTTGGGCAGGAAAGGGCCAAAAAAAGGGCAAGTGAATAGCATAGTGTATAGCAGTGTATAAACTATAGCAAACTTACTTTTATATTTGCTAGTACAAATTGTAATTTTTTTAATTGTATATTTATTTTGGTTTATTTTTTTCCCCCCAGTTTTACCCCGAAATTTTTCTAGTATAACGTTTTATACTTCATAGTCATTTGCAGAGTTATTAATTGCAAAGCCCAAACAAATCTCAGCTATTTTTTATTGCTTTAATTTATCTTATTTAATTGAATAGTTTAGAATGTTATTTGTAACAGTTTATAATTCAAAAAAAAAAAAAAAAAGTATCTGGCGAATAAAATTTATGTAGTATATATATAATTAATTTTGGTAGACTGTTTTTGGTCTGCTGAACAGGAACGCTCATTTTTGAAAAAGGCCATTTTTGATCTACCGCCCGGGAAAGGGTTAATCAAACAACAAATAATAAATTTACTTATAAATCATAAACGAATCATTAAATTCAATTATTTAAAGAGTGTTGAACGGGAAAGGGATAAGGACAAAGCGAATGATTGGAGTATGGCATGATTGGGGGAAAAAAAAGCAGGAATTGAGCTAGGTAATAAAAGTGGCATTATCAGGATAAATATGGTAATCAAGTTGGGATAATTGATTGTGTTTGAGGCAGATGGATATTTTTGAGGATTATTAATACAGGGGATTTTATATTGCTTTGGATTCAGGGCAGAGCATTTAAGATTGCCGAAATAGCTCGAATGAATGATGAGGCTTTATCTAAGAGTGCCGATTTTAGTCACATGCAACAAATAAATAGAGCCAGAATCCAATCATCAGCGTCAATTGAGCGGAATATTCATAGCAAATATTCTACGGTGGTTACTCAAAAATGCCCAAATTGCCACTCAGGCACCCCAAATATATACGCTTTTATCGAATCGACGCTGTTTCGCGTCAGAATTACCGCAGAAAAAAGATATAAAAGTTAGACAAGTCCGTGAGAGGATAACTAATAAACGGATATTAGGTAATCATGATTGGATAATACAGATTCAGGAACAGTAAAAATAATGCCTAAAAAGAAACAATGGAAGGAAGCAGAATAAAAAGTTAGTAAGCTTCACTACTAAACATATTATTACCGCACTTCAAAATACTCTTTCCTCTACAAGATTAGTAATATTCATAACATTGCGGATAGACTTAACCCATCTTGCTCCTACTAACCACAAAACCACAAAACCACAAAACCTCTGTATCCATAGCCTCATAATAAAAGTATAAAACCACCGTCCATCGCCAACACTTCTTTATCAAAACATACTTCTTTATCAACACGCTTGACATTGAAACTTGGCCCATATCTCTCTCCAAAACTCTCCTACTCCTTTTGAAAAAAAAAAAAAAAAGAATCAACTACAAGTATTTTTAGCACACCTCTTCCAACCTTAAACCCTGTACTATGAAAACTTTCCCTGAACTAGATCCATACGTCTATCAGTCTGGCTTCAATAATGAATTCGAGTCTGAAGCTATAGCTGGCAGCATTCCAAAGCACCAGAACACCCCTAAGCACCCCCCTTTCGGCCTCTACGCCGAACAGGTCAGCGGCACCTCTTTCACCACTCCTCGCAACTTACACAACTATAGAACCTGGTTGTACAAGATCCGTCCCTCAGTCGTCTCCTCAAACTCTATCGATGAATACTCCCGCCCCGTCGCTGCCTCTCTATCCACTAGCACCGTCTCAAACGGCCCCTACATCTCCGACTTCGCCGATGCGGCATATTCTGATAGCCACTCCTCAAACTTCAAGCAAACTCTATGGACCCCCTTTGCCTTCCCACAACCCGATAAACAAATCGATTTCATTGACGGTATCTCAACTATCAGCGGTTCCGGCTCCCCAAGTTTAAACTCTGGTCTCTCTATCCACATTTACTCTTGTAACTCTAGTATGACCTCAAAGTCGTTCTTTAACAGCGACGGTGACTTCTTAATCGTTCCCCAAGCTGGTGTAGCCCACTTCCAAACTGAACTCGGTTACTTGTCCGTCCAACCTGGCGAAATTATCGTTATCCCACGCGGTATCAAATTCAGAGTCTTCTTCCCTGAAGATGCCAACCCCGTCAAAAACTTCAGAGGATACATCCTCGAAGTATATGGCGCTCACTTCGAACTCCCCGACTTGGGCCCAATCGGTTCAAACGGTCTTGCAAGCCCTCGCGACTTCCTCTACCCCGTCGCTGCCTTCGACAAATCTAGTATCCCCGCCCCTGGCTCGATAATTAACGATAACTCCGACTCCTCTTTCCAAATCATCCAAAAATTCAACGCTAAACTCTTCTCCTCCTCCCAGCAATTCTCCCCCTTCGATGTCGTATCTTGGACCGGTAACTACGCCCCTTACAAATACAACCTCGCCAACTTCATCCCCGTCAACGCCGTCATCGTTGACCACTCTGACCCCTCCATTTTCACCGTTCTTACCGCTAAATCTCTCAAGCCTGGTACCGCTATCGCCGATTTCGTCATCTTCCCCCCAAACAGAATCAACCCCACCGTAAACACATTCAGACCCTCTTACTACCACAGAAACGTCATGTCTGAATTTATGGGCTGTATTTCTGGCACATACGACGCTAGAGATTCCTCAAAATTCAAACCCGGTAGCGCCTCTCTCCACAACTGCCTCGTCCCACACGGCCCCTTCGCTGCAACCGTCAGAAAAGAACTCTTCGAAAGAATTGACGACGAACCATCTGTCACCGCTGATGAAGACCTCACTTTCATGTTCGAAACTATGTTCCAACTTAATACCACCACTTGGGCCCTCGATATCTCTAATAACCTCTACAAAGAATACTACCAAGGCTGGCAAGATGTCCCCACCACTTTCAAACTCCCCTCTGATGCCAAATTCATTTCTAACCTTAAACCCCAAAACTGATATGATTTTATTTAGTCTCTCTTTTCCAACCCTATTCTCAATCATATCGTTTTTCTCTTATCTATCTATATCAACTTTATATATCTCATTATTAAAACTCCGTAAAAATGATTGCTTATTACTATTTTCATAAAGATACACCTTATAAATTACCTCATTTTCGCTTGAATCGTTACTTTTCTCCGCTTATACGCTCTCTTCAAACAACACATCCCTTAATTAAATCGTTTATATTCAAATAGTTACTATTGTGGGTCCATCTATAAGCTCCGAAATTAGCCATCATCATGTGTTCTCTTTAATCATCACTCTTTTTATCAAAATCAGTTTCCTCTTTATAAAAATATTAACAAAAAAAAAACAAAAATTTTTTTTTTTAAATTTTTATATATTTGTTTTGTTTTAATAGAAATATAGAATAATGTATTTGAATAAAAAAAAAGTTGCTATAAAAAATAAACCAATCGCTTGTGAGTTTAGGCTGACAGTTAATTATTTTTCTTTAATAGCAAGTCGCAGTTATTTAATCTCTTCCAAACGGATATTGGAATGGTGCTGGAGGTTCAATCTCTTGTTCATCCTCCAAGTTGCTTTCTGGTCCTTCAACCGTTGGTGACATGCTAGATACTAGTTCCATCTCTTGATCTGGTGTCCTATCTAAAACAACAACAAATCCACTATACCCAGGTTTTGCTGAACCATCGCTTTCTGAGTTTGTAGAGGCTGCCAATGCAGGAATAAATCTCGTGTCTAGTGGCCACGATACATACTGCTCTTGCCATGGAAGGACTCGGCTAAAGTTGTTTATTGTGCAACTATCTGCGCTTGATGATTTTGTCTTCTTTTGCTTGGCTGATGGAGAATTTTGACCTTTCAGGCTAGTGGAAACAGCTGGTGTTTCTTCCGTTTCCATAATGTTGGCGGGAGGTGCACTTGGTTCAGGCAATTCATCAATTTCCATGGATTCTTGCTCTTTTTTACTAGATGAATCAGGAGAAGATACTGTAACTCTAGCTCTAGACTTGACTGTAAATGATAAGGCTACTGGGGCCTCACTTTCTACTACTTCAGAAACATCGCTCTTGGCTTCAACTGGGTATTCAAACAAGCTTGATTTGGCGTGGCAAGGTATGCTGAATTTTGGAACTTTAATGTCCTTTGTAACAGCTATTAAGCTTGTTGGTGCAAAAGATAAAGATAGCATATGACTAAGAGGCATCCATGACCAAGATTGGGTCATTAAAAATAGTCCAACAAAAGCTTCAATATTGATCAGGCCTGAATTCTTGGAAATTAGTCTTATTGCTGAGTTTCGTCCACCCGCATCAATTATTCCTTGCCCCAAAATAGCACCAGCTTTCGATAGATACTCTTCATGTTTATTTGAAATAGCAGCTGCCATAGTACTCTTGAATTTTGAAACGTTATTACTGCTAATAGCGTTGGCACCGTTTGAAGCGGAAGTGGTGCTATTGGTTGAAGCGTCATTGTGTTGCATTAGTACCATGGACATTGCAATAAATGCTCCCTGTCTAACAAAGTCAACGCTATCTTTAAGCATTGGCTCTAGAATTTCGGTGGCACTTAATGAGCCAGAACCTGCCAGAGCTATACCCAAAGCAATGGCGGATCCATATCTCACGTGAGGGTTGTAACTTCCAGAAAGAAGCTCTACCATTCTAGGGACTTGCTCAGGAGTTCTTAGAAGCAAAAATCCTAGCCCAATAACCGAAGTTCTTCTAACATCATCGCTAACGTCGCTAACAGCCATATGCAATAATCTTTTGATGGCAGAATTGGTTCCAGAAGCACAGTAGGCAGATGTGATAGCCAAAGCACCAGCATAGCGAAGAATAGGATCTTCATCGTTACAAAGCTCTTTAATAAGAATTTCCGCATCATCTCGAATTCCAAATACTGCTAGAGAAATACCAAGTGCTAGACCTCTAATGATTTTTTCATGAGTAGTTTCGCGAGCATATTGAAGCATATCATCAATAACGCTATCTGTTCCGCTACCAACCATAAGTAAACCCATAGAGATACCAGCAGCTTCACCAGCAATGGCGCTATCACTATACAGTACGCTGCGTAGGCTGTCATACAAGTCGGAGCGACAGTGTCCCATAGCGACTAAACCTAGACCTAAACAGGCACCATGTTGAAGAATTTCGGAATCTTTACTTTGGTAAATGTTAAGAGCTTGCTGTAAGTAATCAACGATTTCGGGGTTTCCGCTGCGAGAGTAAATTAGACCTAATGCATAATAGGCACCGCTTTCAGAGTAGACAGAAGAAGAAACGCCGTCTTGAGGAAGGTAAGGTTTCATTAGGTTCATTCCAAGACTGGTTTGTCCTTTGTGGATAACACCCAAAGCAGCTGTTGCAGTAAATTTACTCCAGTTGTTTGCGCGAGATAGCCATTCCAAGTTATTTCTTAAAAATGAGTCCACAGTTGTTCCTGAGTGCATGAATGCATTGGACACAGACAAAGCACTGTGGCAGAATGAACTTCTAGAGTCCAAAGAAGAGTTAGTTTTGTTCAAAATTTCCATATTGCTGTGGTTGTTAGTAAAATAGAACTCTAGTAATAGCTTTCTTCTAACAGAACCATCAAGAATTTTTCCTAGATTGTCCAAGATTTTTGCACTAGTGGTATCATTTTCAGCTAATTTTTCTTGGAGTTTTGAGTCGATAATTGCTTTTTGCGAAAGTAAGAAGTCCATAACTGCGGTTTGTTCAGAGTCAAAGGCAACTTGCATAGCGATAAGCTCACCTTCTGGGCTAGAGAGTGCCAAGTTAATTAATTGTTCAGCAGATCTAGCAGGGTCATCAAGTGCTGCCAAGATGTGACAGATTGCAGAATAATCGATTTTTTTAGAGTCAAGTAAAACCTTGACAAGAAGTTCGAATATTTTCGCACGGTAATCAATTTCATTAACAAATTCTAGGCAGTGTTTTTGGACGTATATGAATAGTTCGCCTGTAGTATCGTTATGCAAAACTTTTTCAAGAATGTCTAAGCGGCAGGAATCAATAGCTAAACCAATTGCCTATAAAAAAAAGGAATATAAAATACAAACAAGTTAGTAATAATTAAATTGAGATAGGAGTAGAGAATCGAGAAAGTAGGTTTACTTGATAATAGTCATGATCATTTATACAACGGTTAAAAACGCCTTCGACAAGTACCGAAAGTCTTTGGTTAAAGATCAAAGTTTTTTCATCAGTTATAGAGTCAGAGTCTTTGTTATTTCTTAAAAGGATGTATTCATCAATAGCTTTATCTAGTAAAAGAGAAAATAGAAGTGGTGGGTGAAAGAGCGGGAATAAAATATAGATATAATAGGTACTTACTGACTATAGTTTTAACATATTCTGAATTTTCTTTTAGATCTAGCAGATCGCCCGCTCCTAATGCTAAGTTGAGAGAATCGCGGAACTCTTGAAGGTAAAAATAAATCTATAAAGCAAAAAAAAAAAAGATATAGTGAGTAATTAAGATTGGAGGTTAATAATGAAATGTACTTTTGATGCGACTAGCGATGCTAGCTTGTGGCTTCCAATTTCGGTGTATTCAGCTATGTTTTCTCTAAAAAAAAAAAAAGAAAGTTAAATAAAGATTAAAAACAACTAAAGAAGGAGAGAAATAAGGAAAATATATGGAGAGGAGTAAAAAAATACATTTTAGCAATATGGTCAGATACTTCAGCCCAAAATAGATCGATATGCTGGTTTAGTTTGGATAGACCATAGTGTAAAAGTTCGGGGTCGCTCTCGTTTAGGAGAGATATAAAGCTATCTAAAGAACAAGGTTTTATGGTTAATTTTTAACTTTTTAGTAAATGAGCGAAGAGACAAAGTGTGAAGTATGGAAGAGATTAAAAGAGTTTAGAGGTAGCTAAGACAAAGAAGTGGAGTATTGAGTGTAATATATGCTGGGGAGTGGATGTGAGGTATGGACGGGTGGGATATATGAGCGGTAGATACTTACTAGCAGAGCTGAGTGCAGTGGCCATCGTTGATAATAAAAACAAAACTTATGAAAGTATTGAGAAAAACAAATATAAATAAATACTCAAAAACTATAACTTTAATAGCCAATTTTATTACGTCAATTCACGCCTATTGTCTATTGGTCAATTTTCATCACAATTAATTGGCCCGTTACTCCAGATGAATTCCAGATTCTGGCCAATAACTTATCGAATTAGATTTTTTGTTAAGAATTTGAGTCGGGTGAATCTATTGGCTGATCACTTTAATAAAATTAGCCAAAATTATTTTTTTATTAAAAAAACAGAATTATTTTTTAAGTGTATAGAAAACTTGTAAAGTCTAATTTTACGCTTGAAAAGTTTCATTGAAGCAAATCATAGGAAAATGGCAAGTCTTGAATCAACCTATATATTCTATTCCATCCAACTCGATTTAAATATACCATATACTCTTTGCTAAAATCTAGCTTACTTTCCTTCTTATTTGAACTAACGTAATTTTATTTTCAAAATATATTTTAAACAGTCTAGAAACGAAGTAATAAATCCAGAAGGTAAATCCTCGTCCATCCACCCCTTTTTTTTTGATTTTTGATTTATTAATTTTTCCCTTCTATTATTATTCATTTAGGCCTACGAAACGATGGTAGACGCGCAAACGAATTAAGGCGCATAGTCTGCAAAACAAACGTCATGAATTATGCCGATGGATCTTCATATTACGAACAAGGAAATACCAAAGTATTAGTAGGGGTTTTTGGTCCAAGAGAGGTACTTGCAAATAAAAAAATGTTTATATTTTACATATCAAGCAGAAAGGAGGGTTATAAACTACAAATTGATTATACTTTTTTCGTTTTTTGATAGAGCAAGCAAAAAGGTCAGGTGCAAACTACTGAAGCTGGACTAGTTGTAGAAATTGGAGTATCTCCTTTCAGCACTAGCGAAAGAAAAAAACGAAGCAAAAACGACAAGTAATTAACTTTTACTCCACTTTTACTTATTTCTAGCAATTATCTAAACGATCTCTGCTTTCATTTATACTTCTAAACATTATTAAATAGCTTTTTTACATTTTTCAAAAACTACCTTCACATTATATGTTACTTTTCTTTCGTAAGTACTTTAAATTTTATTCCTCTCACGCTTTTTATTATAGACGGCTATTGGAATTATCTTCTTTGATTAAGCAAACCTTCGACCCTATAATATTCAAAGCCCTATACCCGCGCTCATCTATCGATATATACATCCAAGTTCTCCAAGTAGACGGCGGCTTGCTATCTGCTTCAATAAATGCTACCTGTCTTGCAATTATCAATGCTGGAATACCTATGATTGATTATGTCGTTGCTACAACTGCTGGGTTTGTTACTGGTACTGATTTCGGAAACGAAAATGGAGGTGTCGCCATTCTCGACTTGAATGGTGTCGAAGAATCCTCTTCTTTTGATAACTCTGTACCTAGTTTAACTGTAGCTATTCTTCCTAGATCCAAAAAACTTGCTCTTGTTCAGATGGAATCTAAGCTATCTATTGATAAATTGAATTTTATCATGGATATGGCTATAAATGGAACCTCTGTTGTACATTCAAAGCTAGATGAAACAATTAAAAACATTTCTCTATAGATATATAAACTTTTCCCTATTCTCGTGATATTGTATTTATTTTCAAGTATCATAACTTTTTTATATTCCAAAAAATGTTTCCCCCCCTCCCTCTTATGAACTATTTTCTTATCTCTTAACCACAATAAATTAAAAAAATCACGCTATTCATTTAGACTAAGCTACCATTTTAATTTTTAATTTTTAATTTTATTTTTTACATGCTTAAATAAAAATCGCTAAAAACAAAACATCTTACTCTGAATCAAACGTAAGATCGACTATTTGTTGAGGCGAGTCATTTCTGGTCGAGTTTGAATTAAGTTCACTTGGCTTGCTAAAAATCAGTCTCTTCTTTACCCCATTTTCTTCAAACTTGTTACTAGATCTCCTCTTCATTGATTTATAGTCACTACCCGTCAGCTCCTGATTAAGTAGCTCGCTGTAAGGATTCACTATGTCTAAATCGCCTGTTAGCAATATTCCTAATACGTTAGATATTATACTTGTATCAGGAGCTACGTTATTACCTAGAATGCTATTTTTGTCAACAGCGTTGCTGCTTTTAGGGCTCTCCAATCCCCAATCGCCATTAGGTTCCACATGTACTTGGTGATGATGATGAGGTATTTTTTCCAGTATATCTTTAAAATACCCATCAATAAACAGTAGTTCCCAGTTTTCAATGCTCTTATAGCAAATTGGGCATTCCCATGTTGGAATCATCTTATTCATTTCAAAGAACACTTGTGCATCAAAACACTGGCTATGATTACATAACTCGGATCTAATTGGAGTTGTAATTCTACACTGGCCAAGCTATTAAAAATAATGATTTTGGTTTTATAATTAATATAATATAAGAAAATAGTGTTGATAGAATTCGATAGTAGTTAAACATGCTAAAAATTACTCACTGGACACGTTAGCGATAGAGTAGATCCAATTGCTTCAATCTCATCGTCCATAGTTTGTTTTCTCACTAAATTAATTACAATATCATAATATGTATTTCTAATCAGTTGTACTACCATCAAGTAAAAGACTTTGATGATCAACAACAAATAATATATTCAAAAATGATTTAAGACCAAACTTACTATTTTCTAGTATTGAGGCTTTTTCTATTAGCCTTTTTGATTTTAACGTTTCTAAAATCTCTGAAACTGAATGGTTTTTAACTAAGTATACTATAGATACCATCCTCTAAATAAAAATGTGACAATAAATAAGCTAGGTTAATATTGTAAAACTGGTTTAGATCAAATAGTTATAAAAAGTAAGCGTTATGAGTAACTTGAATGCTAAGTAAAAACCTTTTCGCTAGAGTACTGCAAGTTTATTTTGTTTGTAAATTTTGGCGTGAGCGATAAGTACTTTGTAACACTGATTGGCGTTTTTTTGGCATTTTTAGGACTTTTTTTGTTCTAAAAACATATAAATAAGAGTTATGTTAGATAATGCTCTTAAAACTATTAAATATAAATAAAAGGTGTAACTTTTTGTTAGGAGAAAATGTAGGAAGTAGGTATAGATCGATATAATTTGTAAAAAATGTAAATTGCAAAAAAAAAATATAAGAATTAAGAGAAGCTTTACAAATATATGGGGGATATTATTTATTTTTAATTCCAAGTTATCAGGATAATCAATGGGTGCACCATTATTAGAATTTGTGGTAAAGCCTGTAAGCGATCCATTTTTCATAGTATTAGCTTTGTTTAATTCTTCAGCGTATGCCATATACAAATATACGTTATAATTACTCTCCCCATTTTGGTTTCTACAGAAATTTATTCATAGGCTGTTGTTGATAAACGTAAATTATGGAAATGATAAAATGTTAGAAAAATAAAATTTGATGGTAGTTACTTTTCGTTTATTAGCTGAACATCGTTTACAGATAATTTAATATCCCATTTAATAATACTATGCCTGGTTTTTCCTTCTAAAGAAAAAAGCAAAAATAATAGAGGAATACATGGTAAAAGTTGAGTATGGAACAAGAATTGTGTCAAGCTAAAAGGGAGGATAATTACCAATACAAATTTGGAGGGGGCCTAATACTTTAACAATCGAATGATATGGGTTACGTATAAAGTTTGTTTTATTTAATAGCTGCTGCTGAGCTAACTCTTTAACTAGCGATTCAGGTGTGGGGTTATTAAGGGGGGATTTTTGATTTGGCTTTTTAGGCTTTTTTGGAGTTTTTATATCATTTCCGTCGCTTATAGAATCTGAAAGTAAGAATATAGAGGTGAAGAATAGAGTATATATATATATATATATATATATAGTAAAGGAGGGTGGGAATGGATACAAAAACGATAGTAAAAAACAATAAAGTAGGTTGGTTCGTAGGACGATTAATCAGTACCTTTTGTTAACACGTCAGAAAGCAAATGTCGAAATTCTTGATGTTTTTTTATGTCAATGCCTTTT
The DNA here is from genome assembly GCA_001970855.1 of Smittium culicis. Classification (NCBI taxonomy): domain Eukaryota; kingdom Fungi; phylum Kickxellomycota; class Harpellomycetes; order Harpellales; family Legeriomycetaceae; genus Smittium; species Smittium culicis. The sequence goes on along the minus strand of LSSN01002536.1, from coordinate 1,501 downwards.
AGGATATAATCGTTTCCATCTCTCCAGCGAAAATGAGTAAACTCGATACCATCAACTTCTTTAGAAATATTAGCAATTCCATTAAAGGCGAATATGAGGTTGATTAGTTTTTCGTATTTGTCGATAGGTTCGTCACGGTATAAGCTTTGTAAAACGTCGCTTATATATTCAGTTATCTCGGCCTTCCGGCGAGCTCGAATGTATTTTGGGATTTTGAAGCTTAAATTTTTCTCCATGATAAGGAGCATTGCCTTCAATTCGTACATTCTTAGAATATTGAATGGGATCTAAAAATAAGTGTGAGTGTATTCACAAGTCTAAAATAATGTAGTATAAAGGGAATGGTAGGGATTCTAGTATTATAATGTTGGAAATACGAAATAAAACAGTACCTTATTTAGTTCGATAACGTTTTCTTGCATCATTACAAAAATCAAAATCTTCTTGGAATAATATAAAGTAGTTTAAATAGAAAGCCTTTTTTTTGATATGAGCGAAAAGACTGAAGAGCAAATACAAAATTCTGCCTGAATTTAAGGAATAAAATTGTTCAAATCAGCTTGCAAGTAAAAATTGGCAGTTCTAATTTCGATTTCTTATAATTTTTTAAGAAGAGATAGCTTTTCTTGTGAACAATTTACTATCTAATCTAGAAACTATTCAGGGAAAGGTTGAAGCTGGTGTTTTGTCTAGGAAGGGATGAAGCTGGTGTTTTGTATAGGAAAGGGATGGAGCTGGTGCTTAGTGTAGGAAAGGGATTTATTGAGCTTGAGTTTTGGCGAAAAGTAAGTTTTTATGTAGCTTAGATTTTTTCATGTTCATTCTTTGATTTCTATACTATAATTTCTTCAGCTTAATAAATTTGGCCTTTTAGGTATTTATTACTTAATTTGATCAGAACTATGAAAATCAAACTTCGCCCTAAAACGCAAAATTAGCCAATAACAATCATGTCCACCACCAATTGCTGCTGTGCTTAAATAATTGTGAAAAATACGACCTCTCATTCGTCTACACCGTATACTCAACCCACTAATAGCCAATAATATTCACTCGTTTTTAGAATCTGAATGTTTAGCCCTTAAATCTGATATCACAAGATATCTTACTTTACAAAAATTGTGTTTTTTTTTATAAATCCAAAATCGAAAGGATACATCAATTTTTATATATTTAACTATTTATTGCTATCATTGTATTTCAAGCACCGCTAATTTAAAGTTTTTCAATCTTAATCTCCAAACTACATCCGATCTATGAAGTAAATTATTATTAAATTACAGTTTTTCTATTTTTTTTCAACTTTGTGATTTTCTTGATTTTTTTTTTTTTTTTTGGTTTTAAGATTGTTTATATAAATAATATTATCAACTGTTAGTGTCAATATCGTTTTAAAGCCGTATAACTCTCTAGCTGTACACTGTATGAGATTTGAGACCAATTATTTCACATTATTCGAGGCTAATTCTTGGTGCTGAAGGTGCGAATCTATCATTTCTAA
>LSSN01002534.1:0-16727 GCA_001970855.1 Smittium culicis | reverse complement strand
TGATGATGATGATGATGATGATGATGATGATGATGATGATGATGATGATGATGATGATGATGATGATGATGATGATGATGATGATGATGATGATGATGATGATGATGATGATGATGATGATGATGATGATGATGATGATGATGATGATGATGATGATGATGATGATGATGATGATGATGATGATGATGATGATGATGATGATGATGATGATGATGATGATGATGATGATGATGATGATGATGATGATGATGATGATGATGATGATGATGATGATGATGATGATGATGATGATGATGATGATGATGATGATGATGATGATGATGATGATGATGATGATGATGATGATGATGATGATGATGATGATGATGATGATGATGATGATGATGATGATGATGATGATGATGATGATGATGATGATGATGATGATGATGATGATGATGATGATGATGATGATGATGATGATGATGATGATGATGATGGAGAGATGAAGAGGACGGGTAACAGCGATGTTCAAAAAATGGGGGGAGGGGTGGTGGTGTTTTGGGAATGGCGACAAGGATACTGGGAAGTTTCGTTGTGAGTTGTCGCGATATGGTGTGTAAGCCAATGGAAAATGGTTATCTGCCCGCAAGCGGTTGGATAATTTTAGAACCAAGCAAGACTGGTTATTTTTTGATGAATCGAACATGTTTGCATAAAAATGTAAATACATAATTATACATGGTCAAGCCTTCAAACAAAAAAAAACAATTCCTTACGTATGAGCAATTTAAAGAGAGTTCCTGGTCAGAGTTTGTATGGAAAATTAGTTTATTGTATTATGATGTTATATTAAGTCGCTTTTGGTGGTAATGTGAATGCTTATATTCAGGGTTTTATTTTGCGTACTGACGCGATAGAAGAAGGGGGCAGGTTGAATAAGACGACATAACCTTTATACCCCAAGTTCATACCGCCCCTAATCAGCGTTCAGGAACTCGCGATAGATACTAATGTATATATATATATATATATACAGAAGATTAGACTATAATGGATTGAATTAATTAGTCATGTATCTGTGCACTTGCTGCAAAGTAGTAGCTAAAAATATAGCGAGTTTAATTATTGTGGAAATGGCCGATGAATATTAGCTTTGAAATTTTAAATATTGAGCGATTTGGCCAAAATTCAGATTAAAAAAAAATCTATGGGCATAGCTTATGTGGTCGATTTTTGTTTGCTTATTTGTTTTTGTTTTACCCTAATACTGGTAAAGTCGATGTATCATTATGGAGACACAAGCACAAAAAAAAAGAATGAGCGTTAAATTCATCTTCTTAGTACATACGAGTATTAATGCCGTTAGGCTGGACACCAACAAGATCTGTAATAGATAATTACAATTCTAGTGTCTCGATCGTAGAAAGCGAGCAGCATTTACCAGTTCAAGAAAATAAGTAAATTATATAAATAAAGATTTTCAGGGAAACAGAAATTCAAATCTTTTGTATCAATTAATGAAAAAGTGTGTATTAATTTATACTTTATTTGCTACGATCTAAAAAAAAAAAGTATTTATAAATGAATATGGCTAATTGGGTAAAAACCGGAACTGCAATTCAAAAGCAGTTTAAATATAGAGTGATAGCAGATTCATGAAAAAAAAAGTTTTTATTCACATTTTGTGCACATCTTCATAAATATTCCAAGTAGATTTCCACAGGCGATATTTAAGAAGTTTGATGTCCTTATTGTATCCAAAGGTCAATGGAGAAAATAATATGAATGCAAACGTCGCTATTGCTACCCAAAAGACAAAGTTGACTATTTGCATACGCTTAGATAGATACCTTCTGCTGTAGTAGTCGATGAAGTAAGCAAGTGCGAGAACTGCAAAGTAGAGAGAGGGCAGATAATGATGAAGGTACATGACTCTTCCCATGAATAAGAATGGCAAGTAATGGATAAAATATCCAACGATTAGAATGTTTATACCTTTGAGCTTGCTGATTTTATCTATTCTTTTTCTAAGTCTGCTTGCTTTACTGAAACTTTGGATCCCGTTGTTATCTATCGCTTTTATTTCAGGGCTAGTGAGTGTTTCAATTTCACGCATTGGGCTTAGAGTGTCAGAATGGTAAGATGATTGAGGATGTGTTGCTGGTGAATCAAAAAATTGTTTTTTAGCCTGGGGAATATTTTCCTCATCAAATTGAGTGGTGTCTATGTTTGTTAAGGCTTGAGCTTGTATGTTTTTAAAAGTGCTAGATCCGGGATGAATAAAAGACGGGTCGTTAGAGAATTGGGGTGTGATATAGTTGGTCTGAGAGTAATTCTGCTCATCAGGATGTTCTTTTTTCAAGCTACTGATCATCTCGTCGCCATTGGAGTAAATCAAAGTGACTTTATTCTTGTTTGTTCTGAAAGAGCCAATATTTGAGGTGTATGAACTAGTTTTTCTAGCAGTAGAAGAAGCGCATGTATCTACACCAAAATTCCAGAGTGAATTTAGCATGACAAAATGCGGGTTGGTTTTAAGTAGAGATGTTTTAGATGTAGTCGAGTTCTTAGAGTTGCGCTTATAGACAATATAAAGCAAAATAGCAATAAGTGGTGTAAATAGACAAACAAGAGTTGAGGACCACCAAACAATTGGGTTTCCAATAAGGTAGTATTTGGTATCTTTTGCACCCCAACCATTCATACGCATTGGAGATGTTAAGAATGGCCAATCTAGAGGCTCGCTTTCAATTTTATTGTACTTGTTGCGGTCTGGAATCAAGTTATTGTTAGATTTGATGTTCATTCGTGTCACTAGTAGTGTGTATTTGAGAAGCCACTTGACATATCTAATATTCAATAATCTGAAAACACTAGTTGCAACCCAATATTTTCCTTTGAGATGTTTCTGTAAGCTTAGGGTATCTTTTGCGTCCTTTGTTACAAACTTGTCCAGTTCTTTGTTTTTATGTCCATAAACAATCCATTTAGTTTTGGGAACACCACATTTTATGTTTTCGTCGCATATGAGTCGGTGCTGGTTTCTTCCCCAGTTTCCGATTACTTCACTTTTAGCAACGAGGATACATTTGCGATTAACGTGGTATAAACAGAAATGAGTTCTTCCAGGCTTGATAGCAAGTTTGTTGAGTTTAGAATCTGTGTTTGAATAAATGATTTTAAACACATCATCAGCAGTTTCTTTTGAGGGCGGGCGGTATTTAGAGTCTTTTAATAGAGCTTGAGGGTTAGTTAGAGCTAGCTCCTTAGATTCGAGAGTATTTGTATTATGTTGTATGTAGTGTATAGTTTTATTGAAAATTGAGCTTTTTAAGCGAATCAAGCCACCGTCATGTACGTAGTTGTCAACCTTTGTGATGTTGTCAGTTAGTGGGGGTAAAACTATAAAGTGGTTATTAGCGTTTCTATTTCTGAAAAGGGTGATACGCTGGTGTAAATTATTCTTTGGGTAGATGCCTTTATTTGCATTGATCATCAGCATTTCAGGGTCAGAATTATACCCAGCGAGGGTGATGTTAGATCCGTAAGCAACTTCAGAGGCCTGTAAATCTAGTTCGTTTCCACTTAGGCCCAATTGGAAATCAATGGGCATACGGATAGCGCCAGTTCCAGTTTTATACAAAAGAGTAAAGTGGAAATGGAAGGAAATGAGGTAAATGACAAGAGGGACAAAAATCAGACCTATGGCTCTAGCGATAAAATGGTTGAACAAGTTTTTGTAAGTAAAATCAGGCTTTGAGAGTTCGTTGAAAAGTTCAGAGATGGTAAACAAGCCGACCATTCCGATGCTGAATAAGCCGACGTATTTTGTGCTGACGACTAAGCCTAAAGAGACACCGGTTAATATGAGCCAAAGCCACCATTTCCTGGAAAAAGGCTTTCCAGATACTCTGAAGCCGGTAAAGGAAAGGAGGACCATACAAGTGAAGAGTAGAAGGTATGAGTCAAGAAGGATAAACCTGCTGATAACACAAAGGGCATTTTCAAAGGCAACAAAGAGAGCACCTAAGAAGGAAGCTTTCCTTGACATTCCAAGATTTTTGCAAATAATGTATGAGAAGGGAACAATGAGCATGGAGTAAAAAGCGACCTGTATGCGCATGAGCGAATAGTTTACATAAGGGGGGTAATTGCCTTTAAAACCAAAGGTGCCGTTATGGCCAGCAATGTGTTCAGCGAGACCGATAAGCATTTTAGCTAAAGGGGGGTGGACGTCATGGTAATAAGTGTGGTTAATGTAAAAAGCACCAAACTATAAAATAAGAAAAAATAGTTAGGTTAGTCAAGAGTAAAAATGGAGTAGAAATTATCAGTTTTAAATTATATTCGTAGTAGGTAATCGGCTTTTTGGATAGTTAAAGGATATGGGCGAGAATGATACCTTTCCGAAGTGAGATTCGTCCCAAGTGACTTTTCCAAGCTTTCCGATTTGATATAAACGGGTAAAAGCGGATAACAGGAACAGGAAAGTAAATAGTAAAAAATCGATGTTTTGAAGTAAATCTTTAATCTAATTAAGAAGAGTAAAAGAATAAGAAAAAAGATTTTAACGTGGATCAAGGGATATAATAGAATTTTATATATGTATCGATGGAATTATAAATGAAAGTAGGGTAATAGGGGTGGGGAATTACTTTTGAAGAGAGGGGTTTAGAGGAAGTTGGGCGGGGTCTGGACCTAGATAGCTTTTCGTCTACGTCAGTTTCAATGCAGCTATCATGGTATTCCTTGGTAGGGCTTTGAACCTTAGAGTTAATAACCCTTTGTCTCATTTTAGAAGCAAACATTATATAGGTTAGATTTGAGATGCTTATAAGTATGTTATAGACAGGTTTAAGAGAGCGTAAAGATGCTAAGGTATAATATTGACATGAAATTAGGCGAGAATATAGTAACGTGGAGGATAGATAATACAAGAAAATCTAGACGCTGTAGAGAAAGGGTGAAAAAATGGGAGGTGATATGAGTTAGTATGGGAGGATAAAGGGGAGGGCAATGAATTTATTATAAGTTGATATCTTCGAAACCGACCTCCTTTGATATAAACGAAAGAAGAGGAAGAAGCGTATGGTTTGCTTTATGTGAAAAATGGTTAGATTGTATAGTGTATAACTTGGAAATAGAAATATTTTCGAGTAAAATTCTAATGGGATTTGATTTGCACGCGGAGAGGAGTGATTATTGGCGGAAGGCTATTATTATGGATTAGGTGGCGAATGGGATTTTTTGGAGGGAAGTTTGATGGGAAGCAGGCTTTTGTTCAGACAAAAAGGTATTTTACATAATGCCACAATCGGTTACAAAGTCCTCGTTATTATTTCCCCTCTACTCTATTTATATATTTTTTATTAATAGAATGGAGGTTATGGCTTTAGGTTTTAGGTTTTGGGTTTTGGGTTTTGGAGTATAACCCACTCATTGACAGTAGTCGGTTTTTGATCTACCAAGTATTGCCAACTGTGTTCAATAAAAGCAGTTTGATTTTGAGACATATAATTATCCGTTTGCCGAAGAATAGGAGCAAATAATATTTTTATTATTTAGGTAATAGCGAATCAAATAACCATTTTATTTTCTTGTTCACAGGTAGTAGATTATTCTTGATTTACCACATATATCCAATTGTAATTAATTAGTATACTTTAATTCCGAGATCCTAAAAGATATTGGCTTATTGTGTTATAGCAGCAAATAATAAATTTAATTAAACCATAAACCAATCAATAAATGAGTTTTTTTTATTATTGTTGAGCGGGAAAGGTTTATGCCTCGACTCTTTATTTTGCACATAAAGCGATTTTTCTCATAAGTTTATATCCTCCATATTGCAGCGAGCTATTAGGCAGTGATTGTGCGCTATTAGCATCTTGATTTTCCCATAGCATGTTAATTATCGACACTCTTGGCTAATCACATGTCAGTTTGGCTTCCAAATCACTGCTCCGCGAATTACCAAACCTGTCTGCCTTCAAGCCATTTTGATTTATCAGTAGGCAGACTCATTTCCAGTTATTATATTAATCGATAATGAATTATCAGGCTTTCCAGCCGCCTGATTTAATGCCCTTTACCCTATCATTCCAATCCATTCGACTCCGCCAGGATTTAATGTGGAAAGTGAAGGGTACACTCACACGAGCAGAGTCATAATTTAATATCTTCAACAAGCCAGAAAAAGTGTGCTCCATTACAATTCTAGCATCAACTTCAAACATCTCCAATGAAGAGGCGGTACTGCCTGAAATCAACTGCCTCAAATCAGAAACAGCTCTTAAAAAAATAGCCACAGATTAGATGATATATTCCCAAAATGCTGTTCTGGATAGCCAATACTTACAATTAAATCTGCACCAGCAAACTCTTTCGCAGCCAGCACACTTTCCCTCGAATCTGAAACCTGCTCAATAATTTGCTATCAAAATATTGGCAATTCTCAGCTATTCGCTGTCCCGTGTTTTACCTTATTCCCAACCCAATTAATGCACATAATTGGACTATTCCCAAAGGATATTGCCGGTATTCCTAAATATTAATGGCTTTTAAAGACATCAAGTATCTGAACTATCCAATAAAATGAATTCAGTAATTATGGTATTATAATTGAGGTAATAAAAGCAGGCAGAAGTATTAACGGTGAGTCCTGATGCGCAATAAGGAAAGTTCCCTCTGATTCTGCAATCCTTTGCTCCAAAGTTCGACCCACTTTCAACAAATGCCCAAAAAATAAAAAGAGGTTAACCAAACTCCACCATATCAACAATTTACGCACTTTTTGCCTCAAAAATCTTCATTCTCCGCTTTTTTTTCAATGTTTTTTACTTTGGACAATTCTGATCTTCTCCGCATAACTCCATCTGTTTCTTCTTCGTTCAGATAATCTATTTGGCGCAGATATGTATAAAACAATAATCTGCCTAACTCTTTAAGGAATTTTTTTTACTTATCCAAACCCATTTTAGTATCAACTTTTTATTGTGAGCTTGATAACAGTTTCACCTTGTGGAAAGAGTCAAACCTGAAACTAAGAATGTTAGTCTCCAATCCCCCTCACCCCCCTATGATTTCAAACTAAGTTTACATGTCCAAAAAGAGTTGTTAAACTCGAAAGATTTTTTTTATTTTATCAAAGTATAAGGCTTAGATTGTTTTCATTCAATAAATATCAATTTTATATATTTCAAGTTAAAAAAAATCTGGGTGGGGTAACTGGATAATTCAGTATTGATTTAGATTAATAACTAATAAAAGAGGGAATTCAAGACAATTTCACTAAAACAAACAAGCAGTTATCAAAAGTATGAGTATCGCCGTCAAGAAGCTAGATCCTTGCTCCATCGACAGCGAGCTTGCTGATATAAAAAAGCCTGAGCTCGAGATCGTCGGCTCTTATGGCCCAGCCATGCGCAAAAATTTCTTGCTTAATGACAGGTACTTGATCCTAAACAACGGCTCTTTCGGCACTTGTCCCAAATACGTAATCGACTATGCTGAATATTACGCCAGATGCTCTGAATACAACGTTGACAGATGGATGGAGCTGACTTTAAGGCCTTTGATCTACAATTCGCTCGAGAGAATCGCTCACTACCTCGGCGTCAAAGATTCTCTACAGCTAACCTACCTATTCAACACCACTTCAGGCCTAAACACTGTTTTGCGCGGATTGACCTTTGAAGAAGGCGACATTATTTTCAAGTATAGCACCTCATACAACGCCTGCTCCAACGTAATCAAATATATCTGCGAAACCACCAAAGCTGAATTCGTCGATATCCAAATCAACTTCCCAATCACTGACGAAGAAATAGTCAAGGCAACCAGAGACGCTATCGACAAGGTCAAACAAGATAGTTCGAAAAGAATTCGCTTTGCTCTAATAGACGCTGTAATCTCCGTCCCTGGTATTGTTCTGCCCTACGCCCAACTCACCGCGGAATTCAAAAAAGAAGGCGCCCTCACTTTCATCGATGCTGCCCACGCTTTAGGAATGATCGAAATCAATATCGACCAAACTGGCTGCGACTATTTCGTAACAAACGCATACAAATGGTTCTACACAAAACGCGGCTGTGCCGTTTTCTACGTCGCCAACCACCTCAAAACGAGCACCCAACCTCTAGTCATCTCGCACTCGTACAAGAAAGATTGCGACTTCAACGAATCCTTCTTATGGCAAGGAACTGTCGATTTCAGCACCTTCCTCTCAACAAACGCTGCAATCGATTTCGTCGAAGCTATTGGCGGCCTCAACGCCGTCCTCTCCTACTGCCACTCCCTCGCTGAACAAGCTACTGATCTTCTCGCTTCCAAGTACAACTTCGTTCCTCTAACCAACGAAAAATCTCAAATCGCCAGTTTCGTCAACATGAAAATCCCTCAGCTCGAGTTCGGTAACCCCAAACACGACAAGGTCGGGTACGCCGTCGACAGAATCTTGCTCGCCCAGCACAACACGTCCGGAAAACTGTACCCGCACAACGGCCACTGGTACGTCCGCTTAAGCGCACAGATTTTCTTGACTCTCGACGATTTTGACAAGTACGCAAAACTCTTGGTCAAAATCATCAACCAAGAACTCGAAAAATCTGCCTGATCTATCCCCTTAACCCTTTTTTTTTACCTTTCCTTCACTTTTGATACTTTTCTTTATTTAGAATCAACATGTTTATTATATAATTAAAAAGTACTTTACTTAGAATCAATGTGTTTTTTATATGATTAATAAGTACTTTATTTAGCAAGTAGAACTAATTGTTTTTTCTTATAGACATTAATAGATTCTTTTTTCTATAATATAATGCCCAATATCACACCATTGCTCTACGTGAAAAAGACTTTATTGCGTGTATACCTACATATAACAGCTTTTTATTAATCATACATATGACTAGTTTCGCTTAAACTTATCCGCTATATATATAATGGAAGTTTTTTATAAATTCAGTATTTGGAATGCGCTTTTACTTGGCTAGAATTAAATCTTGTAATTACACAGATAATTAAATATGACTAAAAGGCGGGAACTATGGCTCTTAAATAAAACGTATCTTTATTCTGAGTGATGCAGTCTCATGTGAGTCCGATTTTACAATTACCAGAATAGAAAATTTTATAGTTGAAGGTGCTCAAGTGCAAATATCAATGGCAGGCGATAAAGAGTTTCTCTTATTGACCAAGTTAGCTTATGGTTTTACACAACAAAAAGATTTTAATTTATTTATCTATAAAAAAAAGAATTATATTATTTAGCAGCCTAGAACTACGATCCAAAAGAAGACGTTTTTATACTGATATCAAAAAATTGACTTTACGGTTTAGTAAGCAATATTTTATTTTATTTTAATTGGCGAGCCTGTTAATACAAATCAACCGGCGCTTATTGATCTTGATTTAGACTCGTTCCTCGATACTAATATTTTAGAATAAGTAGTTTTGGAGTTTGAATAACAAAAGGCGGTAAGGGAAGGATGCTTGTGCATTTAATATGTATTTTGCCTAAATAAATGTTACTTTTAAAAATCCCAAACCGGCGTTGAATACAATAAAAAAAAAAAGAGTTCCTCAAAAAAGGTCACATGTTTATCCTTTCCACCTCCCCACTCCTTTTTGCCAGCTAATTACACATTAATATGACGAACCTGCACAATTAAAAATATGCGGAGCCTTGCATATAAATTCTTATAAACACTTAATAACTTTTACAAAACAAGTTTACTATAGTCTGCGTCTTTTTGCCATTCTTTTGTTTTTGTTTTTGTTTTTTTTCATCTTCAAATACTTAAATATATACAAGGAATCCTGCTTAATCCTCTACCCCCATATACACTCTAGAAATCCAAACCCACCTTTGCTATTACAAGTATCCTTTTTTTTTATTGTTACGAACTGATACACTCCTTTTCTTATATATTTATTTTGAGCTAGATACCTTCTATCATAGCTTACTTCTGGAATACACTATCTACATTTTCAATTAAATTACCCCTTCAGAAGCTCTCTTTTAGTCATTTCAAAATGATGTTCGTCCAAGTCGATAAAGATAGTGATTTCTCCGTACATAATCTCCCATACGGAATATTCTCAAGTCCAAAAAATGTTTGTTTTCAAACTACATACACCCATATTTAGCTTGTTCAGATATAATATATCCCATTGCTCCTATCTGTACCACTTGTCTAAAAATATACTAATATATGCTTGTTATATAGGCTAACCCGCGTGTCGGAGTTGCTATAGGCGACAAAATCCTCGAAATGGCTGTTTTGGCAAAATTAGGTCTCTTCGCTGATATACAAGGCTTCTCAAACATTGCAGAGCGCACATTTTTACAAGTAAATTATCACACAGTTATTCAAAATTAAAGAAACCCTGCTTTGAATCTATAAATATATTTGAATCCTATTATTAATCCCAAAACTAATAAATATGCGCTTCTTTTCTTTTCTTTTTTTATTTAGGACTCTTTAAACGATTTCATGGGTCTGAATAAAGATATATGGAAGGCCGTTAGAGAAAAAATAATCGACTTTCTTACAAACGAAGAGAATGCTGTTCGTGCTGCTGTGAACTATAAACATTCCATCGTAACTGCTGACCAAAAGGACTGCACGATGTATATCCCTGCGAAAATAGGCGACTACACTGACTTCTACGCCTCTGAAAACCATGCCGCTAATGTCGGAACAATGTTCAGAGGGAAAGATAATGCTTTAATGCCAAACTACCACCATTTGCCCGTCGGATACCACGGCCGCGCATCCAGCGTCGTAGTCAGCGGGACGGACCTAAAAAGACCAAGAGGCCAGATTCCGTCACCAGACGGTCCTAGGTTTGGACCCTCAATGAAGCTTGATTTCGAGCTGGAAGTCGCTGTGTTCATTGGAACTGGCAATGATCTTGGCACGAACATCCCTATAGAAACCGCCGAAGACTACATTTTTGGCTTCGTGCTAATGAACGACTGGAGCGCTCGTGATATCCAAGCATGGGAGTACGTACCGCTCGGCCCGTTTTTAGGCAAAAACTTTGGCACTACCATCTCACCATGGGTCGTCACCACCTTCGCTATGGCCCCCTTCAAAACAGCTCTCCCTGATCCAAAAGCCGCTCGGTTAGACTACTTGAAAGACGATCCTAATTCAGGCTACGACTGCGACCTGTTCGTCTCTTTTAAACCAAAAGACTCTGATGACTATAAAGTCATTTCCCACTCAAACTTGAAATACTTGAGTTGGTCGTTCAAGCAGCAGCTCGCTCACCACACCATCGGTGGCTGCAACCTAAGGCCCGGTGACTTGCTAGGTAGCGGGACCATCAGCGGAACAACTCAGGACAGTTTAGGCTCTATGCTCGAAATGAGCTGGAACGGAAAAAATACAATCTCTGTATCGGAATCCGGCGAAACTAGAACTTTTATCAACGACGGCGATACTGTCAAGCTCAGCGGATATTGCCAAGGTGATGGATACAGAGTTGGATTTGGAAACTGTGTTGGTATGATCCTTCCTTAAACTTTATACCCCTCCCCTCTTCATCCGCCTTTATTATACTTACTATCTGTCATTTGCATCCACTTCAAAGTCGCTGCTTTTCCCTTTTTTTATCATACTTCATTTATATGTTTGTTTTTATGTATAAATTTATAATTCTGAATTAAAAAAAAACGATAATAAATTCAGTTGTAAAATTAAGAATATTTTATTATTTAAAGCATTAAAGCAGCCAATAGCGAAGCAATGTAGACTGAATCGTAATTTTCTTTCAACTTTTTTTTATTTTATTATAATGTAAGAATTCTACTATTGATTTATAATTAAATTTTTATCTTTTGCGCCTCACTCTCCTCCTATCTACTACCATCAGCATTTATCCTAACAATAATAATATATATCCTACCGCATCAAAGCAAATTTATTCGAATTTTACTACTTAACGAATACTATGAGCGATCTTTTTGTCAGCGATTCGAAACTAAAGATAATAAACTTAGCCTCGCTCCTAGCCAAACTAAGCACGCAATCGCTGGATTTAACTCACGATTTTGACGTTTTGGAAAACTTGTTTCTGCAAATAAATAAATTATTAATACGGCCGAATATCGAATCCAACTTACAGTAAGTATTCCAAGCCACAAAAAAAAATTTTATCATCAGTTTTACATAACCCTCTCATACTCCCCTTCCCCTTTCAAATCAGAATACTATTTTGATATTATGGCACTAATATAAATATCGTTTTCTGTTTTTCTTTTTTGACTTAGTATTGAGCTGGTCGATAATGAATACTGGCGCGAACTATACTCTTTGTTAGTTCAGCTAGAAAAGAATTTTGGCGTTGCGCCCAATTCATTCCTAAATAAGATTTATATTTTTGTAAGGAATTCCGTTACCAAAAGCGCCGAGATTCAGAATTTAGTCTGGTAAACTTTCCTTACCTTCTTTCGTCTTGATATTTACTTTTGAGAATATAGGGCGAATTTGTGATTTGATAATTATTAAATCTTTTCGAAAAAAAAAAAAAAAAATAGGGATAACGAAATTCCTAATATACTTTATGATTTAGTGATAAAAGAAGTCGACATATTTCTAAGTTTAGAGTAAGACAAAAAAAAACACAAATTAATTTTACATTTCGGATACCAACCCACTAAAAAAAATTTAAAATGCTGATTTTTGCTTGTTGTTTAATTTTTTTTTACATTAACCGAACACATGTGAATATAACTTAGACGAGAAAGTAACTCAGTATCAGCCAAGTTTGCATTGCAAGCAATATCAAACGCGTCGGTTGGGTGCAAAAACAAAAATTGCATCGAATTCTACAGCGTTTTTGCGCTAGATGACGAGAGGTGCAACGGCGGTGTGCAACTGGGGCTAGATGGTAGGCTGATAAGCAAGCTAGGGTACTTGGCAAATGTTCCTGGGCTAGGAGAGATCGTGTCTCTGTCGGTATACATTCACATCCAGGCGAACCTTAATAGAACTATATGGTATTCTTAATAATTTATATACACCTCGATTTTTCTATTATTAAATTTCTTTTACTAGTTTGTGTATCTACGCCTACGGCAATACTTTTACTTATTTTTTTGTGATTTGTGTATGCGTTTTCAAAGCAAAACGCTGATATATATATTTATGGATTTTTCATGCGTAGGCCGATTTCGGTTCTAGAGATTTGTAAAGCGATCAGAGAAATAAGGCTTATTAGTTCCGGAGAATCTTGCGGATCTGATGCAGCTAGCCAAGCCGTGGAGACGCTAGAGCTTGCGGTGTACAAGTTGGTGCTAAACACGAGCAATATCAGTGTCAACGCGGGTTTTGGCGAGTTCGCGAGAATGATTGATGTTAACGACAGCAGTAACAGGATCGGAGACGTTGTTGTGCTGCTGCAGTTGCTAATAGAGACCGCGCAAGTAGGCGATGATCAGGAAACTGGTGGCGACAGTGGCGGCAGTATGCCTGGCAGTGCCTGGGATGATGAACCTGCTGGTAGCGACCACGAGATACCGAAATCGGGTTTGCGAGGGATGAGTGAAGCTTCAGACGTGTTTGTTAGGTACGTTATAGGCAGCACGTGGATCGGCGCATTACTTAGTGAGATGTGGGCAGTTTTAGACGCGAATTTGCATTTGATCGCAAGCGCTAATATATCCGCCAAGAACGGCGAAAATGGCAGTGCTTGCGCTAAGCTAGACGATTTGAGCGATATTTTGCAATCAGTAGCAGGAATTCTAGTTCTCGTATCGAGCGGGAAGACTAGCAGCAGTGACACCGATCTGGTGCAGCGCGTATCCGAGTGGGCCGCTGATAACAAGATAATGGAAATGAGTTTGAGCATACTTGCGCACCTCGACGCTTTCTTGAAAAAAGATAACAAAGCGCTGCCGGCCAATTTTTCGCCAAAAACTAGCGGTCTAGTCGAGATGGACGCAAATTGCGGGTCCAGCGATGCTCAACGCTCTAACACGCTCGATACGCCTACGGCTTCAGTGAGCCCGAATGGTAGCAATCTAACATTTCCGATTCCACAAACATGCTTTGACGAGACGAGATTTAGGAAAAAGCGCGAGTTCCTGGTAGTCATTGGTAATTTGGCAGCTGGAAACAAGATGTTGCAGGATACTGCCAGACAGTTTGAGGTCAGGATGCGCAGCTACTCGCCGCTACCGTCAAAGCTAAGCGCTGAGAATGAAGATGGGTACTTCAAGACGTCCGCTCCTACATTCTCAAATTCGCGCGCCATCGCGCCTGATGCTTCTGGCGGTTCAGGCGAGGCGGAAAAGGCCGATGAATGGGTGCTTACCAGCGGTCTAGTTTTGGTTCTGAGCCTGACACAGATCGACAATTACCATCCGTTTATCCGTGAGCACGCTATACTCACTATTAAGCTTCTGCTCGAAAACAACCCTGAAAATCAAAAATTGGTAGAGGGTATGGAAAAGGTATGATACTTTTTACTAAATTAAAGGGCGCGTGGATGACAGCTTTGAAAAATTTGACTTTTTTAACTTACTGATATTTTTTGTGACGAGAGATATAAATCATGAGATTGTTCGGTATTAATAAAATAGAAATGAGTAAAAAGGATAAAAGCTATTTTATTTATAATTAGAGAAATTTCTTTAGGTGTGTATAAAAAAAGTGAGGTAAAATTAGTTGTGTAGTCTACGTTGTTTGATAGCGTTGGCCAATTGGTCGAGCATGGGTAAAGTTTGGCTCCAAGAGACGCAGGCATCGGTGACACTGACACCATATTTGAGGGAATCGATGACATTAGATGGCCTTTCTTCGGTAGAGTGATCGATGTTTGGCAAGTTCTGGCGACCTTCATTGATGTTACTTTCAATCATGACACCGGTGATTGAGAAGTCACCGTTTGAAATTTGTTCAGATATGCTGTCACAGACCTTTTGTTGGTTTAGGTGGTTTTTCTCGCTGTTTCCGTGGCTGAAATCGACCATTAGGGAGTCAATAATATTAGATTTAGATATTTGGGCTCTGTAGTTGGCGATTTTTTCAGGGGAGTAGTTGGGGCCGTCAGAGCCGCCACGTAGGATAATGTTACAGTTAGGGTTTCCTTTGGTGCTGTTGATAGCGGCAAGACCGAGCTTGGTGACACCGAGGAAGGTGTGGCGGTGACTTGCGGAAATAATGGCATCGACGGCGATGTTAACGTTACCGTTGGTACCATTCTTGAAGCCAACAGGGAAACTGACACCACTAGCCAATTCACGGTGGAGTTGAGATTCGGTTGTACGGGCACCTATGGCACCCCAGCTGAACATGTCACCTAAGAATTGTGGGGAGATGGTATCTAAGAGCTCACAGCCAACAGGGAGACCGAGTTCGGTGATACTGGCCAGAAGATTACGAGCAATACCGAGACCACGGTTGATATCGTAAGTGTCATTGAGCGAAGGATCGTTGATAAGACCTTTCCAGCCAACAGTTGTTCTTGGCTTTTCAAAGTAAGCACGCATGATGATAACAAGTTCGTTCTTGTATATCTTAGCTGCAGTTACGAGGAGTTTAGCGTATTCTAGGGCAGCTTTAGGGTCATGAATGGAGCAAGGACCGACGATTACTAGCAGGCGGTCGTCAGTCTTATTGATAACTTTGATGGCATCAGAGCGGCCTTTAGAGACAACGCTTTTTGAGACATCGGATAGAGGGACTTGCATCTGTAAGATCTGTGGGGGTATTAGTGCTTCATATTTTTCAATTCTAATGTCGTCCATTGAGGTATCAAAACCATCAAGACCAATTTGGCTATTGCTGCGACTGAGATTCATGCTGAGTTTTTTGTAAATAAAATATATGAAGTAAATACAGGTATATAGAAAGACTCGTTCAGAGGCCCTAGGTGTAGATAAGTGAGTATATAGTGGGTGGATAAGTTCTAGCTGGAGCTTTTGTAAAGACTAAAATGCTTGCCTTTGGTAAATCTAAGTTTTTTGGTGACAAAAGGATATCTAAAATGTAAGCGTAACCGAAGGGTTATATACCCAAAAAAAAATATTTGTTCAGAGCCAAATCCGTTTACGCTTTTATTTAATTTTTTGACATTTATAGCTTGAAATCGATCAGCCACTAATATTCACTTATTGAGCATGCATCTGGAAATCAATCAGTTTTATTGGAAGAGTAGCGGAGTTTTATGGGATTAAATTAAATCAATCGCAAATCAGCAGCAAATCATTTTGAGGATAATCCCCCAGTTGCTCCAAAACTGTTCTGCTTGATTTTTTAATCCATGGAATCTTTTTAGCATGTCACTTTGCTTATTTTTAGCATGTCATATTTTTCTGCTTTTTGTTGGCATGTCATACTAAACCTCTTTTTACTAGCTTTCTATTTGCTCCCTATATTTCTAGACTGCCTTTTTCGCTTTGAAAAATTGCCAATGGTTAATGCTCCCGTCACAGCCCACCCTCACGCTCAGTAGCCAATAGATGCGCCATCTGTCTGATATGTGCTTTTCGCTCTAATTTTACTAGCTAGCTTTTTTTCTACATCTTTCTGTCTGCATCATTGTAAGCCTTCAGCCAGCCTGATATCTACGCAAGCCATGCTTATCACCTACTTTTTAACCATAAATACTGCGCACGGCTCTTCTCAGGCGCTTCTATCCACGCCCCTAGCATTTCGGTTTTTTAAACGGCTTTATTGTGATTGAGGGGTATATTTAGCCATTCGGAACATTTGGCCAGTAATAATACGTTA
>LSSN01002525.1:0-30078 GCA_001970855.1 Smittium culicis | reverse complement strand
AAAAAATAATTTATCATATGCTGCTTTTTTTCAATATACCAATAAATCTTATGGCCTATGAATTATAGTAGAAAATTTTATATAATTGGCTATAATTTGAGGGCCAAAAATGGAGGATTCTGAACGAAGAGTACACTTTATTGCGCTTTAATGTTATTGGCCTGAATAATCACTTATTACTAGTATTATTGGTGGAATTGAAAAGAAATTTTGTTTTTTCCATTCCTTCATTATGTTATAAATTTTTTT
The DNA here is from genome assembly GCA_001970855.1 of Smittium culicis. Taxonomy (NCBI): domain Eukaryota; kingdom Fungi; phylum Kickxellomycota; class Harpellomycetes; order Harpellales; family Legeriomycetaceae; genus Smittium; species Smittium culicis. The sequence continues at coordinate 29,829 of LSSN01002525.1, read as the reverse complement.
TTGCTAAAAAAGAAATTATTCTACCCATTGGCTATTAATTTTTATGCGATTTTATAAACTGTAACTCTTAACCCTTTCACGGGCGGTAGACTATTTTTGATTTACAAAATATAGCCAACAGTTTATAAAAAAATACTTTAATTCCGAGATTCGTTCATATACTGGTTTATTTAATATTAAAAGCAAATAATACTATTTCTTATAAATCATAAACGAATCAATAAATCTGTTTTTTAAGAGTGTTAGATGGGAAAGGGTTAACACATATATAATGACTCCTTCATAAAGAATCTTCCATCAGTAAATTTCTAACAAATTAACCCTTTTCCCTCGACTGCTCATAAAAAACAGATTTATTGATTCGTTTATGATTTATAAGAAATAGTATTATTTGCTTTTAATATTAAATAAACCAATAATTATACATATCTCGGAATTATACTTTATAACTCATTGCAGTTTTTTTTTTTTAATCACGGAATTTTATTGGTACGATAACAATAAATCACTCATCGTAGTTGTCTATTTTTGATACCCATAAAAAAAATATTCCGCGCGTGAAAGGGATAATGTGATTTTTTTTATTAAATTAAATTCGAGCAAATTTTAGCATTCACAAAATCTGAACCAAAAAATATTCTTATAGTAAATATATCTTTTAATCCACTCATAGGCTGTAAATAATATTTGAACTACATAAACATGCTATCAATATTACATAATATGTGATAAATCTGTATCGCATAAAGATATTGGATTGATTTAATTTGCCAGCAAATAAAAAGCTCGATTAAAACTTTCCGACAAATCAATATTCGTAGACCTAATATTCAGTACCCACTAAAGTACCAATCACATGTAGCTCATAACCAATTATTAAGCTAGTTTTTAACCTTATATTATACCTTCCAAGTGCCAAAACTTTTTAAATTCATAAAAATCCATATTCGAAATCGACATTAATTACAAATTTTTATTCGCTAGTTAATTTAAATCGCTAATAAATTTCAGAAATTATGTTTAAATTTTTAGATCAGCTATACTAGCTAGATTTAACAGTTCAAAAAAAAAAAAATTCAACACATTTGAAACCGTTAAATTCGTTATTCTAAATTTATTCTGAAAAAATAGGACCTTTTTTAACATTTCGAGCATTTAAAAAAATTTACTAATATTTTATTTCCTCAAGTTATTGGTCGAAAGAAACACTAGCTTCAATTTATTTTGAACTAAAACTCAAATATAATTTTATAGCTTATAAAAATTTGTTGATATAATATTAAATAAAGCGAATAAATCAAAAAATATCATTTTATTTTTAAAATCATAACCCTTTATAATTAGTTATCTTATATTCAGTAAAAAAAAATTTTAATTTTTATTTAATATTGTTTTGAAGTGATGTGAGTATAAGTAAGTTGGCTCGAATCACATGAAAAAATAATATTATATTTTTTTAAGGTTTTTTATAATTTTTTAATATTTATTAAAATATACACCCATGATTATTTTATTAAAAGATTCAAATATGAACAAGACTTGTAAAAAAATATATATTAATGATATATTTAAATATTAAAAGGGAAAATATCGATTTCGCTGATTCAATACTATATCAGCTTGTTTTCAATTACGATAGATAGAAATAAAGGGTATAAACTTCAAATGAAGTAAATTTCTTAGACATTGTTGTGGAAAATTTTCATATAAAAAGTAATCTATAATTATTATAGAGTAAATATATCATTTAAAGATTAGGCGTAAATAATATTTTAGAAAAATTTTTAAAACTTTATCTATCATTAAAATTTTTATTAAATTTTTACTTTTATAATTAATTAATACCTATAACTAACTATGATGCTAAAAGTTTATCAGTGAAAAATGTATAAATAATCAAAAAAGAATACTTAGTATCACTACTTAAATTGATATTATTAATTAATATGCTAGTTCAAATTTTATTAGTTATATAAATAGAAATGATGCTATTCTTTCAAACACGCTCATAAATATCAGCATAGCTTTATGAAGTTTCGTTAAAATTCTCTGATTGAATATTCACTTTTTATTTTCGAATTTAATTCTCAATTTTATATTATAGGCTTCAAATAGATAAAAATTTGAGCCTTTTAAATTGTAAACAATCTCAATACATCTTTGATTATTATACTAAAAAATATAAATAGATATATCAATCTAATTTTATAGTAATTTGATAATATAATTTCTAAAGATAAACACTGTTAATTATTAATAATAATTGCGCAAAAATTAAATTCCTATTAAATAAAATTCAATATATTTTATAGAATTATAATAAACTAACCTAAAATATAACTAAATTATTTTATCGTATTAATCATAATATCGATTATAAATTTCCAAGAGCTTTTTAATTTCAATAAATTTATCTTATTTAAGGAATTTTATTGAATTTCTGATTTATATTCAAAAAATAGACAGTAAATTAAATACTTTTTTTAATTAATTACAACATTTTTTCGCATAAAATAATATAAATTAATCTTTTTTTTTTGGTTTTTTGTATTTTATACTTTTACAGAATTTTAATTAAATAATTAATGATATTATAACCCATTTTTATTTACCTTAAATGATGAAATATTTCAAATAAAATTTTTTAACCTTTCCCGATGCGGTAGTCTGTTTTTGATTAACCGATATTAGCTAACTGTATTCAATTAAAATAATTTAATTTTGATACCTTAGAATCTATTGGCTTACAAGAAGATAAATGAAAATACTGATAATACTTATTAATGGATATCAAATATATAAATTTAATATTTTTTGCAGTAAATCACCAAATAGTATAGAGGAATTGGAAAAATATTTAAGTTTTATAATAAAAAATTCCACATCGTTTTCTTCAGTTTTGATATTTATTTTTCATTCACTTAGACTCACAATCAAGTAAAAAAAGTATAATTCTATGCTCATATGATAGAAAATTTTATAGCCATAAGTCTAAATTACGTTATTTTTTTCAGTTATAAATTAAAGTCAGAATAAATTCTAATATTACGAAGCTTTAGTGTGAAATTAGTAATTTGGGTTATTTATAAACAATCAAATGGTAAAATTAATATATATAATAATAGGAATTTTGAGCCTATAAATTATTATTTAAAGCTCTGCAAATAAAAAAAAACAATCAAATGGATTAATTCATAATAATAGGTGTATAAAAAATGTTTTGTTTAGTTAAAAAAGTTCTTAAAAAACTTAAAATTTTTTGAATAAATCTCATAAATCAAAAAAAATTTTTCTAAATAAGAAATTTTTCTTTTAAATTAATCAAAATTCATGGAAATTGTCATAGTGGATTCTTTTCAACTACTGAAATTGTATCGAGTCCAAAAAAAAATTATAGATATTTTTATTCTAGTTATTTGTTTCTATTAGGATCATAAATCATAAAAATTACGATAAATAGGGGGATTACATAGTTAATATCATAAAAAACAAATATTGAACATGAAATTTTTATAAGAAAGTCCTTTATGGGATATTATTATAATTTTATATGTTATACTTTAGAATAACTAAAATTTTACTCGTTTTTTTATAATAGTTTATATTTTATATTTATTAGAGATACTAAATAATTAGGGTTATTTGTAATAAAGTTGACTACAGGAAATATTTTATTAAAAATTGTCGTCGGATTTGAATAAAAAAAAACATTATTCGGGATAAAATTAAAAAAAATAGCTTTTAATAAAATTAAATTATACAATTAAAAACTAATAACAGCAATAAAAAATAGGGTTTATTAATTTCTATTTTAAATTTTTATAAAAAAATATGAGCTGAAATAAATCATAGAGTAGAAAATATAGGTGAAGTGAGAAAATCCCCGATTAATTAGTAAAAAATTTTACATTTAATAGTTAACCTTGAATAAATTCCCAATTTACTTGATATACCTATTAATTATTACTTAAAATTGTAATAACATATCTAAATGAATAATAAAAACTTTAAAATATTAATAATATAACATTTAATCTAGATCATTTATAATCATTACCATTAAATTAATAGTTTTATAAAGTTTTAATAAACATTGAAAAATTATTTTTATACAACATTTATCAAAATTTTCTAGTATAAATTGAAAATATACATAATATAATTTTATATCTATTTATTAAATAATTCACGTTCTTAAAAAATTCTTAAATAATTTATTTAGTAATCCTAAATAGTTTTTATCATTATTTTTTGTATTCAAATAAATTAAATAAAAAATTTATTCTTAATAAAAAATATTTTTATATTGAATTAATTCTAGGTCTAATGAAAAATTTAAAATTTCACATAAATGAGATTATATAAATTTTAAGATGATTGGTGTTAAATTAATAACAAAAAATACAATAATTTTTTGAAAATTCAATTTTTTTAGATACTCATATTTCCATATAAAACTTCCTAAAAATTGAAAGTTTGATATTTGTAATTTTTTTATTAATGTGCTATTTTACTATAAGGTTATTTCAAATTTCAATTTTATTTTAATAGATTTAAAAAAACAAAATAATATAACATTTAAATTAAAAATGTAAAATGTATGTTTAAAAAAACTCTTCCGCTCATGGTATATAATTTCTTGTATTTTATAGCTTTTTTTTATGATTTTTTGCCTTTTCTTACTTTCTTAATTTCTCATATTTTTTTTTAACGCAGCATATCTCTATAGATTTAAATAGTGATCTTCTGTTTAATTATAAAAATATTTGCTTATTGCTATAGATAAATTATTAATAGCTTTAAATGAATTATAGGCGGATATTAATAGAATACTAACTTCATCTAAGTGTATATATATTTAGACATAATATATAATATATTATTAATTATTATAAATATTGTATATTTATACAACTGCTATAATTAAATAAATTTTATTCGTATTTATAAATATTTTAAGGCTCGTTAATTCACTTTTATAAATTAATGATTTTAATAGCTCAATCGTATAAAATACATCAACCGTATGATATTAGAATCAAAAATAAAAATTAAATTATCAATTTTTTAATGGAGATAATTAAATATCAATTACATTTAAGAAAATAAAACATATTTTTATTAATAATTATGTACATATTTATTTTAACTAATAACTAATAACATGTGTTTATTATTGATATTATATTACAATTCCATAAAATAAATATATAATTAAATAAGAAAAATTTTAACATTTATAAATAATTTAAATATAAATAATCTTTTTCTAATATATTTTGTATTTTCATAATGATTAGGAAAGCATTAAAAAAATTTCCTGAATCTTAATTTGATTTGAAATGTGTATTAAAATTGAATCAAATATTTCTAATGAATTTATATATATCACTAGTATTTAATAGTGATATTATGATTCTATATTATTATATCAACTTCGATTTATGAATTAAATTCTAAATATATTTACAATATAAAATAATTTCAAAAAAATCCAAAATTATCAGTATTCATCATTTATATATAATTAATAATAATTCATTTTTATAGATTTAAAATTTTTTAATTAGCCCTTCCCCGTCCAACACTCTTTGAAAAAATCAATTTATTGATTGGTATATCATTCACAAGTATATTTATTATTTGCTGTTAAATCACAATAAACCAGTATATCAAAGAATCTCAGAATTAAACTGTATTATTTGAAAGCTATTGAATATAATTTGTAGGTAAAAAGCAGTATATCACTCGTAAAAGGGTTAAATAATCTTTTAAATAAAACTTAGTCGATAATTAGTTTATTTGTCGTGATGGAATCGCACCACGAGGTAGAAGCAGCCTAGCTTCTACCACTAATATCGCATAATCGAGTTGCTGTTTTTTTCTCACTTAGCTTTACGCAATAACCTTTATTCTCAAGGTAAAATTATGATATCTGAAATTTACCTAATAGTTATAGTAGTTTCATTATTTATCTGAAATACAGATACTCCTTGAGATATCTGTTTCAAAACCCATTATAAGATGGAATTGAGAATTAAATGACTGGAAATTGATGAGCCCTTGGAGGTATAAAAAGATCTCGCGCATTTTTTTCTTAGTTGAAAATAACCAGTTATTTTTAATTTTGACTTCTTTTTGAAAAATGAATAGTTAATAAAAACAAAATACAATAAACACAATATAAAAAAAATTATATTTTAACAAAATCCCAGAGTTAAAAGCTAGGTACATGCAAGAACATAAAATCCACGAAATAATAATGTGGGATTCATTCAAAAATAGGAACATTGATGAAAATATACCGACTTTAATGGTCATGATTTATTATTTTATACCGTTTTTTGGCGAAAATTATATATTAATATATTAAATCTTGTTCATTTTTTCCAGTTAATATAATAAAAAAAGTAAATATATATTATAAAAATATATCAATTGTAAAAAATATATTTTTAATGAGAAATTAAACGAAAATATAAAAAATTAATTATAGTTTACTTATTTAAAAAAATGCATGATTGGTTATTAACATTCTATAATTGATGATACTTATAAATAAGCTATTATTTAAATTTTTTATATAACACTAAAAATTAAATAACTATTATTTTCTGACTCAAATAGATTATCAAACAAGATTTAAAAGCATAAAAAAATGTATTATAAAATATTTAAAAGCTATAGAAAAATACTAAAAAAATAATTTTAAATAAGTATTCAAAAGATATTATCACGGCAATCAAATTAACTCGAATACTCAATAATACCTATAGAATTAGAAGATATAGTTTTAACGTACAATGCTAGCTTTTGAAAATGATTATGCAAAATAAATATTGATATTTTTTCCAATGAGAAAAAAATATAAAAGTTTATAACGTATTTTTACTGCAATGAAAAATCTTATATTTATAAAAATGCATTAAAAAATATTGATCCAAAATTTGCATTAAATGTAATAGATAAAGTGAAAGGCAACTGATAATTATATCTTTTTGTAATAATTAGTATTTTAGAACTGTAGAAGTATTTTATTTTTTAACTAAAGTAAAATTAACATCTAAAAACATACTATTTAAAGAATAATAGTATTATTTCATAAGAAAAATAATTTAATTAGTAATGCAAATCCAAAGATGTGGTTAAATTAAACGAATATGAAAATTAATAAAATTATGTAAATTGCAATTTTATTAGGAATAACATATAATACTCAATACTATTTTTTAATGCATTGTAATTTATTTAAAACCAATTAATAATTAGAGTGATTATATCAAAACATAAATATTTTCGATGTATTATCATCGGTATAAATTAGTAAAATAATTATTGGAGTATATAGCGTAAACTTAAACAAAATACAATTGAATCGAAAAAAAAGTTTTGTTATTGGTAAACAGTTTGAAGTTGAGGAAGTTGTCAGATATGTATTTATTATTTCGACTTTTATTCTACACCAGAAGTATTGAAATTAATGTTGATATTGATTTGCTTTTTGGTTTACAAATGCGGAAGAAAAAAAAAGTAAAGAGACAGAAAGGATAAGAAGTAAAAATGGGGAGGTGAGAAAAGATGATTATTTATTTATACGCATCCAGGGCAATTATGTACAGTTTCGTGGATGTAAAGATCGCAGTCTAAGCAGAAGACGTTAAGACATTTTGGGCACTGAAAAAGTTCTTCAGGGATAGACGCGTCAGGTTTTTGGTTATTCAGGACTTTAACTGAATCTGACAGAGGTTCCATGCAGCTGTAGCAGTATGATAAAGACTCTCTGTATATATTTAATATATAAAATCGAAATAAAGAGACAAAAGTGTAAGTAAGTAAGAAGGTGGACGAGCATTGAATGATTAATAGTGAAAGGTGGTGCAAAAGCATAATGGGATAAATTGAGATGTTTTATAAATAAAAAAAAATAGACGAAAAGCATACTTTGGTGGTACTAGTTCTTTAAAAGCATTTGTAGGGAATAAATGGTGATAGGATCTTGAAAGGTGTGGGCTTGATACGAGAGAGAGACCGCATACATCGCAATTAGATGGTAAAGAGCATACTTTGGAGTTGCATCTAGGGCAAAGGTAACCGTCAAGGGATAGTTTAAAATGGCTAAAAAGAGATAAAAAAATAAGAAGCAATTAAGAGATTAAAAAAAAAGATGATAAGGAGGAGGGTGGGGCAAAGTAGGTGAGAGTGTACCAAGAGCAAAAAGTGGGAGTGGAGTCATGGATGCTTGTTGCAAAGCCCATTGTGATTAAGTGAGCGTCAGAGTTTGCATTAAATATTGGAGGAGGGGAGATAAATTCAAGGACTAGTTCGCGAAAATGGGCTTCGTTGATGGCAACAGAGAAAGTTCCGTTGGTGTCAGTACAAATTTTTTTAAAAATGAAAACTTCAGCAGACATTTCGACGATAGAAACTCTAATATTTTCTTTAATTAAGTCAGAAATTGTAGAGTTTATATCGCTAGGATCAGTTGAAGTCAAAGAGCCTAATATAGTAAATATTTCACGGGAGCCATGCTTAGGAACACGTCTAGTGTTAATTTTCAGATGGAAAAAAATATTAAAAAGTTAGAATATATAATTTTGATTAATAGTAGAAAGGCTAAACTTTTCATAATAGAAGGGTAATAAATGTAAGGGGAGTTGCGGGTAGTAGTATTTACTTTAAAGAGTTTATTGCGAGCATTAAAGAGTTTTGCAGAGATAATGAACCGCTTGAGTCCCTAATTTTCTTGCTTTTAAAGCTTCTGATGTGATCGGAGGGATTGCCTAATTTGGGGGAAGAGATAAAGATAAGTAAAAATAATGGTGAAATTGAAGTAGATAAGGAGATAAAGTTACTGCTAAGATCGGTTATTTTTTCAGCAAGGCCGTCACGAGATACAATGAGGCCTATTTGGCCTAAAGGATTTTGTTCAAAGAATTCGGAGACGAAGGCTTCTAGAGTTTGTAGGGCTAGTTCTAATCTAGAAGGACGCAAGTCGCGCTCAGAGGTGTTGCTTGAACAATCGAGAATGATGTAGCAATACCGGACAAGGCCTTTTTGGATGAGACTATTGTCATTTTGTTTTCTAAAAAAAAAAAAAGAAGAAATAAGGGTTATAAGAGACCAAATATTGGGTATAGTATTATGGGGGGAAGTATAAAATTATCTAAAAAAAGATAAATGGCCTTGAGGTACCTTTTGAGTTTAAGCTTTTTGTGGAAGGAGGCAACAGCCTTTTGGAGGCTTCCAGAATCGTCTTCCTGAAGAACATCCCAAGAGCGCTTGAACTCTTCCCAGGTGTATCCAGACTCTTGGTCGTGTAAATTGGAGTCGTCTACATCGATTAGGGGCTCCTCGGAAGCAGCATTCTTGGACATTATTTTAAAAAAAGGAATAGAGTTTAACCAGCTATGGATTTTGGTATAGCCTTTATGGAGTTAAATCTATAAAAATAAAACGCATAATTATTTGGCAGTAAAAAATTTAGGCTTAAACTAAACAAAGAATTTTTGATTTAGAAAAATATTATAAACATGATAATGAAAGTTATTGGCTAAGAAAAAATCAGTTAGCCAATTATTAATGGTAGTAATTTAACTAAGTCACATTACTGGAAAAAGTTGATAATTCTAAGTAATTGGCCAATAGAGTGAATTTTAATTACTGCGGCACTTGGAGTTGGGAGTATTGGGCAAATCACAATCTGTAGCTAATAGTTGTGATCAGGTGATTTAGTTGAGGGATATTGGCTTAGGAAGATAATAATTGGCTAAAGCAAATTAACTTCACAAAATCTGCCAATAGAAAATAGCGTATCTAGCGGAGGAAAGGGTTTTAAATATAATATATAGTTGGGTAGAATTATTAGAGTAGCCAATGGGAGAGAGTGATAAAATATGGATATATATGAATGGATTATGAGGGATGCTGATTTGCCAGTAGAGGGATAGAAATGTAAAATGCAAGTTTATTAAGATTAGATTTGTTTTAGATGGTATATTAGGCGTAGAGGCTGAAAAAGCGCCAAGGAAAATATTTTAGGAATTTATTCCTTTTCTATTATATATTTGATTCCCCCTTTAGATATATATGTTTCTTGCTTCCTCTTTTAATATTTAAGGTATCTTATTCTCCCTTTTTACATTCAAGTTCATACCCCACGAGAAAACAGACTTACGAGCGTTCCAGCATTTATTCAAACCACTATTTCTTGTTGTACATTTACTATCTAATTAGACAGCAAAATTTTTTGTATTATACTTTTCTTTGATTAAACTCCAAGTACCTCAGCAAAATGGATAAAATACCACCTCCTTCATACCAAAATTCACAAAATACTCCGAATCCACAAAACAACTACGGCGGACCTCAGCCTTCAAGCTATGGCGGACCTCAGCCCTCGAGCTATGGAGGACCACAGCCTGATAACTACGGTGGTCAGCAGCCCTACTACCCGGATAAGGGGGCTGATTACTTGAACAACGGGGAAAGGGGATACCAGCAACAGTACCAGCAATACCCGCCACAAGGCGCTTACCCTGCATACCCTCCAGGCCATCAAAACATGGGGGGTCAATATGGTCAGCAACCTCAAGTTGTATATGTCCAACAACAGCCCAACCAAAGTAGCGGCCCTGGAGTAGGGACAGGTATCTGTGCCGGTTTGGCTTTATGTTGCTGCTTGGATATGATGTTCTAACTTACTCTTTTTAGCTTTAGAAATCACTTATTTTTCATTTGTTTCTACCTTAATTTCTCTATTATATATCAATACAAACCCCCTTTTTATCCCTATTATTATTATTTTCAGATTATTCATATTAGCCATTTTTCACTAAACACTGCCCAAATTAAATCATGTGCAGATTCAATCATTTTTATCTTATTATTATAGCAATTCCTGCTTTGAGCACAGTGGCATAATCCATAAACGCCTAAAAATCATAGCTGTGTCATGTATTCATGCCAGTTCTCTTGTGTGGATTAAAGTATTAGTGCCAAATTAGCTCTATCGTTTACTAAAATAAAATTAGTCTATTGTGCCAATGTGTTGTTTAGCTTGACTATTCAGAATATAATCAATTCCTGGAGCTAAATTTAAAAAAAGCATGATAGGCTAGCGCCTGAGATGATCTATTCAATAGTTGGCTTTTAAAAAGTACGAAACAGCTAAACTGAAAGATAATTAGCCAAAATGCAATCCTATCAGGATAATTAGGCGTATTATTGGCTAGTATCTATAGCGCGAAAAGCGAGCCGTTTGCGCCCAAAAATATAAGTTTGAACGGAAAATTAAGATACGCAAATAAATAAAGGCAAATTAAAAGCCTATGTAGACCTTTGCTTTATTCTGCTCTATTACTCTTCGCTCGATTTCCTTCTATATGAGCTCCACAGCTGCCCTAGACGTAGACGCGCTTCTCTCAACATATCTAAAAACTCACAATGGCCTACCTGCCAACCAACTATCTGCTCTCATCGTAGCCTCTCTAAACCACTATCGCTCCTCAAAAGCCGACAAAAACGCTAAAGCTGAGAAGCTACTTGAACACTGGTCCTCCATTATTAACTCCAAATGTATATATCCCCCGATTTTAACTCCCCAAATTTCTTCCCAGTTTCCCTCTATAACCCCCCTACTAGACTCTAATGCCTTTTTACTGATATACCTCTTGTCTTTTGATACCATTGTAAAATTCTGCTCAAATCTCTTTTGCAAAAAAATATCACTTCAAAACTCATCTACTAACAAAAATCAATCGCTAGAATGGGAATACTCTTTTTCCGTCAGAAAAAATGCCATCGATCTATGGTCCTCTTTAATGAAAAAACCTATACTTATATTTAATCCCCCGAGCCCAAGCCATTCCTCAATTCAAAACCCTGAATTCAATCCGAATTCCCTATTCTCGACTATTAACGCATACTTTCTCCATCCAAAAAACTATAATTTTTTGGCCTATTGTATCTGCGGCTTATTAGACAATTCCTCTGATCCTACTCAACCTGAAGTCTCTGAAATCTCCCTTGATGTCCTTTTAAATCTACTTTCTCAAAATTCCAAAAATATACCCCATACTCTCAATCCTTTATCACCCTTGCTCTCTAATCCTAATAATGACTACAAACCTTCCTTTTTATCAAATAGAAATACTCTCAAATCTTTCTTCCCAGGCTTAGTCTCATCCTTAATAAAAATTTCCTTAGGAAAACCTAATAAAGAATTATTTCAAAAATCTTTAAATCCCTCAATTTTAACCCCAAACTATAAGCCCCATATTCGTGCGAAATCTATCAAAGTGCTGTCTTGCATAATCCAATTATGTTTCAACAATTCTACTTTATATCTCGAAAATGTCAATAATATCATCACATCCGATCCTTCTTGTAAACCCAAAAAATATCTTTCCCCCTCTGAAATTGCTAAACTTGCTCGAGTTTCCCCTGTTATCGCCAAAAATGATACTTTCGATGATATTACCTTGGACCAAACCCCCCTTCCTTTCAATCTATTAAACCTCAAAAATGACTCGTGGGAATACTCAAGTATCTCTAAATTATCCCAAGCTTTAAAATCAATTCTACATCTACGCCACTCTGATAACCTCAATCTCATCTCTGAACTACTTTCTTTATTCGGAAATATCTTGTCAAACTGCTACATCTTTTTGTCTCAATTAATACCTATATCTTTACAAGTCTTACTTCTCTCCCAGTTTAAAAATTACCCTAACCACACAAATTTATCGCTTATTTACTTGAACAATTTCATCTCTTCGATTTTCAACTCTGATCCAAAGACCACAAGTCAATTCGATTCAGATATTTCTAATTACCACAATAGCATCCACTCTCATCTATTAATATGGTACAACGATCTCTTACAAAGGCTCCCATTTTTCTTAACCAGCGATGAATATCTTGTTCAATCTGAAGGTATATATCTTGTTGCAATGTACACAAAATTGCTGCTTTTTAGACTTACCCCCAAAATTCATGTCGCTCAATCAAATCAAATTTCATCAAAAGTTCTACAATCATTAATGTCTTGCTGGAATTCTACTATCCTAACCTCGCTTTCTAAAAGTATTTCTAGAATCTCTGTTAGAAATAATCTAATCCAACAAAAAAATAATATTTCTGAAATTGATCGCTTCAGTGATATCTTCTTTCCAATTAAATTCTTTCTATTATCAATAACAGACGCTTTAGGATTAGAGTTTGTAGTTTCTTCAATCCAATCAAAATTAATAGATCCAATAAACCATACACACCAGTCGCAATACTTGTTCATCTTGTCACTTATTCTTATACCTTCAAAAAAAAACATAAATTATCCATTATTAGATTCATCCCCAAACGAATCAACTGCATCTCCATCAGCGATATTTGATCCTCTTAGTCAGCTCAATGAATCTACAGTGAATAACATTTTTGAATTTTTAATCGACGAATGCACTGCATTAGTCGCATCCTCAGTAGAAAAAAACTCTAAAAATATCAACTTAAAAGTTTTGTCTGTTCAGAGCTTTGAAACTTATTCTGAAAGCGAGTTACAACATATAAACACTGTTCTATCTACCTTAAAAGAAGTAATTTCTTATAAAAAACACCAAATCATCTACTACTTGTCAGATTTGATTTTCCCTTTACTAGCACTAATGCAAAAGAGCTCAAGTGAAACTAAAAATCTAGTATCTGAATGCCTACAATCAATTTCTGCTGCTACTGGGGCAAATGGAATTCAAGATCTCCTAGCGGAAAATGCAGATTTTATTGTTGATAAGTGCTCACAAAGTATAAGAAGATTTTGCTTTTCCTTTGACGTTTTTAACGTGCTAACTTCTACAATTAACCTCATGGACCCACAGGAAGCAATTACAATTTCATCTGATGTTGTCGATGACGTTTTAGACGTAATCGAGTCAATAGTTAAAAATGGTATTCTGGTTTCAAGCACGACATATACAAGACCTACAGATACTACCTTTTCTACTAATAAAATAAACAGCTTAAATTTTGTAAACTCTGAACCTGCTTTTGATAACCGATCTAATGGACTCTTGACTTTGATTAAATGCTTGGATTTTTTAAATATTGTCACTGAAAAAATCAAAGCCTTTGAATCTGATGATTTTTTACCAATAGAAAATGAAAGTGAGAAAATAGTAGACCTTTTAGCTAAAAAACTCAAATCAAGAAAAGATAATAACGAAATTTTTAGCGAAACTTTAAATTTTGACACTAATTTAGGCGAATGCAATGATGCCGACGAGTCTATACAAGAGGAAGACACTAAAGCAGCCAAACCAAACCAAAAAATATCTATAAAAATTATGATGATTGTGCAAAATTTCATATCCCACACAAATTCTCATGTTCAGCTGCTTTCTCTTAAAATTTTTCAAAATGTGATTAATATTCTTTCAGGTACTAATGAGCTTCTTCCTCTGATTAACCACGTGTGGCCAATAATTATAAGCTGTTTGAACAACCCAGAATATAATAACTCGAACTCGTTTTATATAACGCTAGCATGCTTAAAATTAATATCAGAATTGTGTTTTTATGCTAAAGACTGGCTACTATCAAGAATAAAATCAGACATTTGGCCGTGCTTTTACAACCAACTTTCTTCTATTTCTAGTCCATTCAACAAGCAACTGATGCTAAGCAATACATCAGGCTTGAATTCAAAGTCTCATTTTGAAGATAGGTCATCGCTCAGCCCTACTACATCAATTGTTGTTGGGTATTTGAAGACATTATCGTCCATTTTTGAAAATATCAATATTGGCTACGATATTTCTCTTAGTGCGAGCTTGTTAATATCAAAGTTTTTGGACAAAAGCCTAGACGAAACGGTCAGCGAGGCGGCTTTAAATTCACTTGTATGTCTCTCAAGACAGCATTCTGACACTGTTTGGCTTGTCTTATTTGCGTTCGGAGATATTGAATACCCAGCTTTTGACAACTCTGAGCAACAAAGTAACCGCCCAACAGAACTAGTCAGTAAAATATCAGCAAAAAGCACGCTTAGCCTCAGAAAGAGGCTAGCAAAGCAGCTTATGTTTATATAGCCAACAAATTAGATTTTATGTTAGTATCACTTTTTAAAAATAAAACTTGGCTTTATTTTTAATGAGAATGCTTATACGTAAATTGTATCCAGCCAATACCTACAATTTTTAAAGCACGATTATCCTAAATTTTTTTAAAGAGCTCGCTCGTGTATTGTTTTTTTGATTTTTAGTTATTGCGCAATAAAAGAAATTTTTAAAAGGTGAATAAAGTTATTAATAAATAAACCAAAATTGTACTAGGTTACGTTTCGTTTCGTTTTCATTAGCTTATTTTTTTTTTCTATTGAAATTATTGTCTACATAATTTTTTAATTATTATTTAAATTATTATCTGCACAATTTTTTAATTTCTGTTTAAATTATTATTTGCTCAAATTTTTTAATTTCTATTTAAATTATTGTCTACACAATTTTTTAATTCCTGTTTAAATTAATATTTAATTTTTTATGAGTATTGAAGTTTGCGGATAATTTTTTTGAAAACTAGAGAGTAAATTTATTGGACAGAACGACAGTAGTTACTTGAATATTACTGGATTATACAGTTTACAATTTTGGGATATCTACAGGTAATTGGCTACGATTAGACGAATAGAGATAACGAAGTCGGTTTTAATTATTCATTATTGGTCATGAAAAAAGAATGGAAATTATAAGGAGCTATTAGATGGTTAAAATTGTTATTGGCCAATTAGATGATTTCAGATTTTATAGTTGAATGTTTAAATGTTAAAATACGAAAAGCAAAAAGGCTAACTATTTTTTTAGTACTTTTCAAGAATAAATACAAAGAAATTCTAATATTCGCAAAAGTAATAAAACGTATTATTTCTGCTAGATAAAATTCATTACTGAATCGATTCGACTAAATCTAATTGCAAGGAAAAAAAAGCTTTACTTTGAATAGGAGCGTGCTTTAAACTAACTTCCGACTTTTATTCACGGCGCTCGCTTAAATTTAAAAAAATACTATATTTCTCGGTTTCATTCAAATCTATTTAGCTAAAAAAAAAACTCTACAGCTGCTATAAACCTACTTGATTTTTATCTTTGAAATTTGATTCAGGAAAAAGCTAAAATGTCCTTCCAAAGCTTAGATAGTAATTTCCTTATTATCATTAAATACTTACACTTACAAATTCTCTTTTTTAAATATTGATACTTACACACTAAAACTCCCATATATTTTATCCTGTTTTCACATTCTTATTTCATTTATATTAAAGTTCTGTATAAAAAAAATTTAAATTAATATATAGTGTATATCGCTGTGAGGCTTCTCAGAAGAACAGAGAAGATATCTTCTCTCGCTGAAACTCGTCTAGGAGTCGATGGATTATATTGGCTTTCCCAAATCTTCAAAAATATCTCAAAATCATTCCCCAAATTCTCCATCGACGATCTCGAGCCTTTGTCAAGCCAAATGCTGAAAGACTTGGATCTCTTCAGGTTCTCTAATATCTATTTCCGCCAATACTAAACCCTTTTTGTTAATATTTTTTCTAATTGTTTTGATATTTATTGATATTAGATCAAACAACATAGTCCCGATAGTCGTATTCAGCGGCTTTTGCATTAAAAAACCTAGGGATGGTGTATCTGATCAAAAATCTAGCAGTTTCGGAAAGTCTGACACTTTCGACTCTATTGCCGATAAAAACCTCAATGATCTATTCGATTTTGATAAAATTGGTACCTATATCTAATAACACCTCTTTTCTGTCATTCTTATATACTTTATAACCCATTCATTACAACATCTGGTTTATATTTAAGCCCTAAACTAAATCAATTAATTTATTTTCATCATTTCTTTTCCTGACCATAGCTTCTAGAAAAAGGGAAAGACTGATTCGGTTCGCTATGAACATTCTTAAAAAAAACAATGTTGAATGTATGAGAGCGCCTTACTCTGCTCTGGCACAGCTATCTTATTTATATCGACATCCCAAGCAACTAATACACTCTATCTACTCGAGCACTGACGCTCTAATGTTTGACATTGACCAATTGATACTAAGCTTTTCTATACCTGTATTAATTTATACCCTTTTCAACCAATTTAATCCCAATTCCAAATTCAGTATTAACATTGTTTATCTCAACTAATAGGACTCAAATTTTGTCTGGATCAGAAAGTCTAACCTTCTAGCATCTCTAGAACTTAATCACGACCAATTTCTAGATTTTTGTGTTCTTTTAGGCGTTGGCTTTTGCTCATGCTTTAGAAATTCTTCCTCCTTCCAAGGTTCCTCAAACTAATACATTTTTCTTATATATTTATCTACCAAAAAAAAAAAAAATTAAAATAATACTTATTTAAATATTATTTCAACTCTTATTCTTTTAATTATATTTAGAGGTGCACGAATTGTTAAAGCTGTATAAATCTGGTATCAGCGTCATTTCAAACACTGAATCAATCTCATCCACTGTCATTAGAACAAGCCAAACTGAAGAGTTCTGTTTTTATAAAACTGCGATTTTATACCACTTAGTTATGTACGAAGACGGTATTGTTAGACCTCTTAATATCGAAAGCTGCCCAAATGACCTCCATTTAGTTATCGGCCACGCTCTACCACCACAGATATACCAGCTTTTGTCAAAAGGCTTGATTGACACGCTCATTCTAAATTCTTTATTGACTGGAAAGCTTTACGAGGATGTGCCTACATACCTCAGCGACTCGTTTGAGTACAAGCGTTTAGTCCAAGAATTTGCAACCCCTGTTTATACTCGCTCGTTAGCTTTAATTACTCCACACTTGCATGCCTTTTACAGAAATAAAAGCGTTCATCTTCACTCATTTTTTAAAAAAATTCCTACTGATTCTTCAGAAACAACGCCCCTCTCTCTTTTAAAAAACAAGACGAATTCCGCTCCAAAAAAATTTCAGCCGCCATCCAACCTTAATTCATCCTTTGACCAGAAAGTTTGGTCATTAGACCACGCTGAAGCAGCGGTAGGTTGCGACAGAGTCCCTGGAGTTTACAACCCTATAAAAACAAAACATGCAGTCAAAGCGTACTCCAGCGGCAAAATGTCAGAACTGGCACTAGATGTTGTAATCCCGGTTATTATTAAGCCAGAAGCTGTAAGCCAATTCAATGGAGATATTGGATGGGTAGAATCAATAATTAATTTCGATAGCTGGGTAGATGACTCAAAATTAAAAGATTCGCTATATAACACCGGTGAAATTAGAGTAAGATAACCAACCTTCTTGTTCCTCTTCTACAAAATCATCATTTATACCATCTTTTTCTTTAGTCTTTTTTTTACATTTTATTATAAGTATACTATTTGCGAGTACATATAATTATTATTGAGTACCTTTGTAATTACGTAATAATTGAAAAAAAATTTTTTAAATAGGTTGAAGATGTAAAGCAGCTTGAAGCTGTGTTATGGCTAACTGCATTGCGACACTTTGGGTTAGTGCCATCGATAAAGTACGACATTAATAACATGCTAACAACAGCAGGCAGTATTGTTGATACTGCGGGTTATAAGTTGGCGATGCTTTCAAGCAAGCTTAGCGAAGCTAATAAATCTAGCAGCGGCGTGAGTGTGAAGCAGCCGGCAGGGAAGCAGCAGCCATCGCAGGGCAAAAAGAAGGGGTCGAGTCCAGGGCTGGTCGGACCTAAGGCGGGCAAAGTAGAGTACAATCTGAGCAATGTGATACTAGTATCGCTTATTTTGGCGAAGATGGGGTGTCTTGGCGGGCCGAAATGGGATATAACCGGGAGCGAGTTGAGCAAAGGCGGAAGTGGTAGTGATAGCGCACAGACGGACATGAACGGGGCTACGGGGCGGGATGTTACGAAGGATGCGGAGGAGCTAGTCGAGCGGATGTTTTTGCTGATGAAGGTGTTTGAGACGAGCGGGAGTGCTAGTGCTAATGCTAGTGCGAGTGTTAGTGCGGAGGCATCGGGCGACTGGCAGAGGGCGAGCAGTTTGCCGAAAGTCGAGGTGACGCGTAACGCGATGGAGTTTATAGATGCGGTGTACTTGGTCCTGAACGCGATCAGCTACCACTTCCAATCGACGCTTATTGGGCTGAGCTTGCAGAGAGCGGTTGATTTGAGCGACGTTAACGAGTGGAGCGACGGCGAACTTTTCGAGCGGATGTATTTGTTGCCGCTAGGAGGTGGTAAGATGAGTCGAGCAGCGATTGGGAATAAAGCAGGGGGCAAGTTTGCGGGAGTTAAGGACGATATAGCAGCTAGCGAGAAGAAGAAATCGGTGGCGGGCATTTCAAACTGCTGCGGTAACGAGATATTAGACAACTACGTGCTGTTTGGGCCAGTTGGGGGGAGCACGGGGTTCGGCATGGAACTGAGCAGCGACCCGGTTGCGATGAAGGCAAAAGTGTCGAAAAACAGCGGGATTATTGGCCAGCACGCCAAGTTCATTTGCGAGAAGGAGAGGAACAAGGCATTAGCTGGGGAGCTGCTGGTAGTGCTCAAGAGTGTCCGCGACTGCCTGCACATCTTTGCGATGTACAATAACGAGAATGCGGGATTGACTAGTACTGGCAATAAAACGGTTGGTGGGAGCAACAGTTCCGGAAATGCAGGTAGCTGTAGCTGGAACAGTTGGAGAATCGACGAAAAAGTTATTGCAGATTTTGACGCTGCTATAAATCTTTTGAAATAATTTTTTTTTTTTTGCGTTTTTTACGATTTTTGCGTTATTTCGTTTTTTTTTTTTTTATTATTTTATTTTTTTTAATTTTTGTGAATATTTTAAATATATTTTATAAGGTTCATGAGAAAATACATTTCAAGTTAGATACAAGCTTTGCTAAATTGTAGTTTAATGTGGTTTGTGATGAGATGAAATTTAGTAAAGTATTATAATAAATGTGTTATTTTTGTAGGGTTGGGAGGGGGGGGGAGGGGATGAGTAAGTGTGATTTACATTTTTAATATTAATAGGAGATGGAAAGAAAAAGAGTCATGAGGTAGTTTAATTAATTTTATTTAAAGAGTATATATTTTAAAAGAAAGAAAGAAAGAAAGAAAGAAAAGTAGGAGGAGGGGGATGGGGGATGAGGGTTAAGGAGATAAAAGTAGATAGATATGAGATGGAGGGGGGGGGGAGGGATTAGGCTTGTTGTTTGTGCATCATGTTTTGCATTGGGGCGATTTGTTGTTGGCTCATGCCTTGGGCTTGGGCTTGAGCGGCTCTCAATTCTTTGATTTGGCGGAGCTGTTGGGTTCTGAAGGATTCGTAGTGGCGTTGGGCGGTGACTTCGATGAGGTCATAGAGGTGGGTTCTGAGGACAAAGTTGCGGAGGTGGACAAAGTCGCAGTGTTCTTCGTTGTCGACGTTGATGACACCCCATGCGTGGCGGCGACCGCGGAAGGAGACACCGTTTTCGGTGTAGACGTCTTCAGAGCCGACGACGGCGAAGGGCATTAGTTCTTTGATGCGCATGTTGAGGGCGAGGTCTTCTTCGTCATCTTCTTCGGAGGCGTAAGGGTAGACCATGATGCGGTGTTGGTTGAGTTCGTCCTTGAAGCGTTTTTTGATGATGGCGCGTTCTTCGATGGTGCAAGAGTCGGACTTAGCGAGGACGGGGATGACGTTAACGACTTCGGTGAGTCTTTTCAAGGCTTCGATATCGATTGGGCGCAAGCCTTTGGTTCCAGGGTTCAAGAAGTAGAGGCAGGCGTGGACGCGGGTATCGTTGATGCTGCGGTCGCGTTGTGGTTTGAGTTCGCGTTCGAGGTAAGCGGCGTGTTGGTCTTTGATGTATTTGATGACAGGGGCCCAGCAGCCATCGTTGTTGGTTTGGTCGCCGAATCCAGGGGTGTCAACGACGGTGAGACGCAGGCGAATGTTGTTTTCTTCGATAATTTGGGTGGTGGGGATGATTTCGGTAGTTTTTCTAAGTTGTTCTTGGGCAGATTTGCGGCCGTGGCTTTCGACCAAGTGGCCGGCAAAGATGGTGTTGACCAAGGTGGTTTTTCCCATTCCGGATTCGCCGACAAGAACAATGTTGAAGTTCAAACCGCGTTTAAGGAACTTGCGTTCCATTTGTTTAGAGACGGTATCGAAACCGACATAATCGTTAATGGCAACCTATAGAGTAAAGTAATAAAGGAGGGGATTAGAGGAAGGAAGGAAGGTGGGGTTATGGTAAGGTATTGTGATGTAAGGGAGGGGAGAAGGAGAGGTTAAAGGGACTTACAGTGGGTTGGGCGGACATTTTTAAGGTATAAAGTTAGAGTATTACTGAGAAAAATGATAAGGTTTGGAGGTTGAAGGAAGGAATATTAACGCTAAGGAAAAAAAAAAGAGCAAAGAGAAAGTATCAAAAAGAGAGAGGAGGAGGAGGAAGGAGAATTGTAAGAGTTGATAATAGGGAGAGCCTTAGTATTAATAAGGGAAGTTTGTTTGAAGAGATGAGCAGTGAGCTTTAGTAGATGAAATATAGAGAGAAGTGTAATGAAATATATAGAAGGCTTATCCGGGATAATAATTTGAAAAGTTTATTCACACAAGCTTTAAGTGTCAGAGAAAATCTAAACTCTATTTTATACGGCGAAAAACAACAACAAAGCTCTAGCGAATTGGGCGGCGGCATTCCCTGCAAAGAGGAATTCAGACCAATGGGTATGGGCCCTGTGTTCACAATTACCTGATTTAATTAAGAGGGAGAAATAGGGAGATTTGATAGGGTGGAGGATAATCAAGGGCTGATTGTGAGGGAATGAGCATACAATGCTGGATTGTGGGCGGATTTGGGATGTAATCGAACAGCACAATCAGCCATCAAAGCCCATCCACGGCACACCCATTGTCTTGTTACAATCCACATCCAGTCTAAGCAGGAAACAATCCAACTGCTCGCCTACATACTATCACACCTTGCTTGCTTATTGCTTATTGCTTATTGCTTATTGCTTATTGCTTATTGCTTGCTTTCTATCATACCTTGATTGCATGATTGCTTATTGCTTGCTTTCTATCTCACCTTGCTTGCTTGTACTTTGATGGTCTAGCTTATATTGCACTCTGGGAGATACAGCCTTGAGTTTCCATCATTCTGTTGGTTTGTATGAACCTATTACGGCCTTTGTGGTTGTGGATAATTGTGTGTATGAGACCTTGCATTCCAAGCGCATTCATCATTATTATCTATTGAGCATTCTGTAAATCAAGTTGCTTCACAGTGTAAAGCTTCGACGACTTTAAAAAAAAAGATCTATTCAACCATCAATGTATACAGTTTCGACCTGCTTCTCTCACCCACCCGTTAAATAATATAATCCTATTGTGCTAATGATGGTGTGGGTGATTGGTTTCTTAGATTTAGATACTAGAATATCCAATTGATTTCATAATTCTGCCTGCCAATCAATGATCTTTTAGCCAATCTGTATAGCCAGATCTTCTCGCCTTCGTCAATTGGCCCAATCTGCCAGTAATTCCTGAGCTAAATTCTGGATACATTTTTACAACTCTAAATTACTTCTAATAATAGCATTTATTACAAATTTGCATACTTTCCATTTCCTGGCTTTTCGCTAATAATCTGCCGTCATTCTCACGTCTGTATAATCACTCACTCTCATACCCTTCCCTCATACCCCCCCAGCACCACCATTCTTTACCCACTTCTCCCCCTCCGAGGACCACCACTCTTTACCCACTTCTCTCCCCCCTCCAAAATAAATTCAACTTTAACTTGCCAAATTATTAAAGCTCGTTTACATATTCATTCTTTTATATCATTTAGCTCTAAGCGTTTCACTATTTTTTATGTGTTTTGAATTCAGTAGATATCGTTCTCATCTTCTACACTTCACCCTCCCAATTTCCACTATCAGAATATTTATCCAAAAATGCATAACTAATAGTGCATCTAACTGCTATTAACCTATAATCCCAACTTTTTTTTATTTTGCCTAAAACAAATAATTGAAAATAAATAAATAATAATTCACCCATTTAATTAGAAGATTTCCTTGCTATTTCTTATATTTAGCTTGTGCTTATGCTTAGCTTAGCTTATTTAGCTTATTTAGCTTATTTAGCTTATTTAGCTTATTTAGCTTATTTAACTTCACTACCCACTGACAGATACAAGCCAGTATACTTCATCTCCCATCCCCTTCTACTCTTTCGCGTTTACAGTTATATCTCGCAAGACATTTTAGTATTTTTAGGCTGTTCAAGCTTTTAAATTTGTTGTAGCCCTAACTAATTTTCATCAAAGTTTTTATTAGCGCTTAGAATACTCTATGTTTGCTTACAGCTGCGAATGGATTAGCAAATACCTATTCTATTGGCTGTAAAATAATACAATTTATACTTGTACGTTATTAGCTGATCCATAATAGTAGCTATTAATAAGATACGATTATTGGTTGTGTTTTCATATATTAGTTTAGCTACGAGATACTATTACCAATAATCGTATTAAATTTTATTGAAAATAGTAGATTTAGCCAATAACGCATTTTTATAAAACATATAACGTTCTTTGATCTGTGAAAAAAAAAACTAAAAAATTTTTTTTTTTTAAAGCTCAGTAATACAAAAAAAAAAAAAGTATTTTGTTGCACCAAAAATTCTAAACTGATTATTATTGATCAAGTTTAACATTTTCTTTTATTATCTATTAAGTATTAAATTAAAGAGTTTATCAACTGTTGATTTTCGCTCAAACTTCCATTGCCCTATTTATCCCTCAACCCCTCCCTTTTTATCTTCCCGCCTCGTCGATACTTTTTAAACTCCCAAATAAACGATACTAACGAAAATACCGACTATGAATCCAGATTCTCAAGAAAAATATAGAGTTTCCGCAACCATTGCTCAAAGTAAAATATTTAAAATTATAATTATATTCATCTCTACCCTTTATAACAGCATAGTTTACTATATCTTGTAGCTTTTTTCGCGCTTTTATTTTATTAAATTAATTTTTTATATTTTTTCATTTAATTAAACTAAAATTTAATTTGTAATGTTTTATTTTTTAAGGGGTTTTGGAAAGCGTTTTGAATGCCTCTCAGCCAGGCGTCTCTATCTACTCACTATGCAAGTATGGCGACGATTTGGTCAAAGCATACGTAAGAATCTAACATTTACACTTCCCCCTCCCCATTATCAACCACTTAACTTGCAACACCAGCATCAATAGCTTTTAACTTTTTATTTTTTATATACATTTTAACTTTTAATTATCCCATTATAATAATATATTACACCGAACAATTTATTGAATAGTTTTTTTTTTTATATAACCTGGTCTGAATTCTTTTTTCGTTACATAGACAGCAAATTCGTTCAAAAAAGAGAAGGAATTCGAGAAAGGCACTTCTTTTCCAACAACAATTACCCTAAACAACTTTATCCAGAACTTTTCTCCTGATAAGTCTGACGATGTTATAATTTCTGCAGGAGATTTAGTCAAAATGTAATTTAATTAATTATTCATTTTTTTATCTATTTATATACATATACTTTCTAAATCCTTTTAAAAAAAAAAATTCATTTTTTATTTTAATGTGTTAAATAGAGAGGTAGGCGCACACATAAACGGATTTATTTCGAATGTCGCACAAACCAAAATAGCAGGGTTCGGGCAGATATTGAGCATTGAGGATAAGAAGGCTAAAGTAATGGTAGCTGCATACCTAGCGAGCGAAATAGCAGCGCGTCAAATAGCACCAGGAAAATCAAGCAAAGACGTGATAAATGCAATAAACCATGTTGCAAAAGAGTTTGGGTGCCAAGTAGCGGAACACTCGTTCACCTCTCAGCTCGACCAGTTTGTATTTTCAGGAAAAAAGACATTTTGCAACAAAATCAAAACCGAAGGACCAATGTTTGACCACGAGTTCAATGCTGGTGAGACTTATAGCTTAGATGTTATATTATCAACTGGAACGGGCATTTCAAAAATATCAGAGTACGCACCAACTATATACTCACGCAATGTTAACAGAAGCTACAGACTTAAACTTAAATCATCGAGATTATTGTTTGGTAAAGTGTGCAGCGCTCAATCGATATTCCCATTTTTGATGCGCGAGACTATTGATGAGAGGGACAAGATGGGACTGAACGAGTGCGTTAAGAACGAGCTACTTATCCCATACAGCGTTTCATCAGACCGCAAAGGCGAATTCGTCGCGCAGTTCAAGCTAACAGTGTTTGTCCACCACAGCGGACCACTCCGACTTACAGCACCGGTGCCTAGCCCACTGCCCGACTTGAGCTTTATCCCTGAAACTTCTGACATCGCATCGAAACTTTCAGTGAACCTCAACCAAATGCCATTTTGCGAACTTCCTAAAAACGCAGCCATATCCAGCATTTCGCTCCCACAACCTTTAGCCTCGGACAATGTTATGCAAATCGATTAGCCCTATTCTATTAAAAATAAATAAAATAAATAAATACTAGTGAGCCGATCGGTCCAAATTATTTACTTGACAATACTTTCCATTTATCAGCCAAGTTTTGTATTCATGCAAATAAATCTTCTTTCAGCTCATTTTATTTTATTTTGGTTTAGTTTATTTGTAAAAAAAAAAAAAAAAGTGCATATTCCGATAAGTCACGTGCTTTTTGCTCGACCTTTTTTTTGACCCATTTATAACTTATTACTATCTAATAACTTTTATAATCCACATAACTATAGCCATTATTATTATATTACCCATTTTGCTCAATCCAATACTCTTTATTTCTATTTACTTGAATTTTATTTCATGCATGAAATTACCGCCTGCACACCTAGACTACAAATTATATCGGGGTTAGCAGTCTATCGGTTTTCCTCCCTCTCACAACAAACCACTTGCTGCCCAATTACAAAGGAGCTAAAATTATTTTTGCTCTATTCATTTAGCGCTTGGATCACATTATAATCTCCTACATTTTTTGTTAAAGAGTGCGACTTTGTTGTATTTATTAGCCCCTACGCGGGATAACTTTTTTTTTTTTTTAAGCCTCTCGCTCAGCAAATTTTAGCCTTCATTTCACTCTAACTAGGTTAATTTATTGATTCAAGCAAGTCTGAAATAACTGAATGGGGCCAAAAAATAAAAAATAAAAAAAAAAAAAGAGTATGCTTCTACCTTTTTCTGGGCAAAGCTATGAGCCAATCATATTTCTTTAGCTCCAAAAAAAAATGCTGATATATATCTATACAGTTCCTGCCATTTTCTACCCAATAACGCTGCTTATCGGCATTCTAAGCTCTAATAGTTTCGTTGTGGGGTGAGAATCCAATAGCTTTACTCTATTTCGCTGACTCGAGATATTAGTGGATACTTTTATTATATCATGCGATTGATTTATTGGCGATTAGCGCTTAGATTAATGGACTTTGCGGTCAATAGGCTTATCATATTCGTTATCTTCAAAGACGTCTTAATAGTCAATAACCATTGGCTGTTAGCGATCAATTTTTGCTGGGTTACAAAATATGCAAATAAATGATGCTGAATTTTAGTGCTTTGAAATTTTATCTGCATTTATTTCGTATTTTCCATTTACGTTTTATTTAATATTAATTAATTATTATTATATTTAAATAAACAAATAAATATTTATTTCCTGCCATTCTATTTGGTTTTATCTCCTGTTTTGTCTTGGCATCTAAATATTCCCGTCTTCAAGAACTCTTCCTTCTTCTTTCTAATTTATGACTTCTAATTTATAACTTCTCTTTTATCCAAGCCTCTCTACCCTCTGCTGCCTAGATTCATTTGCCACTCCATTTCTTCCGTTATCATCAACTCTCTTATCTATCTACAATAAGTCTTGATCTAATGCTCTTGATGTCTTTCAATCCTCAATTATTCCAGAGGATATCGTCCAACTCTTTCCTGTCCTCTATTCACTACAATCGTTTAACTTCTATTCCCCTTCCCAAAAGTATCCGCTCCTCATTTTCTTCTCTTGCCCCAAAGAGTAAGCTCTCATATTCCATCCAACAATGTAGGCTCCCCTTCTTTTTCTCTACAAACTTCATAATAATTTATCTTTAACTAGTCTCTTTTCATTTTTTTTTTAAAAAATATTTACTACTTGTATCCCCCCCCCCCGAGTTTTTCTCTCTTTACTGCTTCTCCCACTTTTAACTCTTTTTTATGCCTTATTCATATATACACTCTATACGTTCTTCTTAACTATATCCTCTATATTTTAGTACCCCGAACAGACATTCTATCTCTATCAAAAGACCCCAATTTCCCTTCAATAGGTATATTTTCATAATCCCTTAATTTTTTTTACTTCAAAAATAAAAATAAGTTTACTAATTTTATTCATAATACCAATTTTTAAATAATGCACATCTCCTCCCTTAAATTTTCTAGATCCTGTACTAAATAACCCTTCCTCATTTAAAAGAAATTTCTCATCAAACTCAAGCTCAAATGGCTGGGGCTCATATCCCGGAATTTCTTCATCTTTTCCTAAATACTCAAAAGACTATAAACAACCACAAAAAATAGATACCCCTTCTTCGAATCCCCCTCCCCCTCCTTCTAACAACTATTCCTCCCCCCGCTTTTCAAACACCGAGTATTATCGAAAAATACTTGAGCAGGGCGATTTAAGAGAAATAAACAACAACGTGCTCCTAAAAATCGAAAACTCTGATTCTAATTTAGACATCGAAACTATCGAGATATACCTCCAAGCTTTACTTCTAACAAATGTCTCTTCCGAAAATGCCGCTGTTCGTCTTGCCAATTTACTAAGAAACTACCCTTTAATTGCAAATAACCTTAGATTATCTCAGCTCATCAACAATTTTTACTCAAATCTATCGCCCACCTCCAATAACAGACAGCCAAATAAATTTAACCAAAACGAATACCAAAATTATAATTCTCAGGATGTCAACCCCTCCTCTAACAAATCTCATAACTCTGTAAAAGACAATAAAAACTCTGGATTTAATAACAACTCATCATTTAACCAAGATCAATCCGATGGAACTGATGCTAAACCAATCCATGTTGTTGTGACTGAAGAAAAAAAATCTCTCGCTTTAAAAACTGCAAGATGGCTCATCGGAACCCTGATTTATGCCTTTTGCATTCTTACCTTCTTAAACTTAGCTATGGAAGGCTCTGGCGTCATGCAAACCGCTCATTCTCCAAAGGTTTTTGTCCCCGAAGAAAAAACTAAAGTGACTTTTGGCGATGTTCAAGGTTGCGACGAAGCTAAAATCGAACTTCAAGAACTTGTTGAGTTTTTAAAAGATCCAAAAGAGTTTTCTCAGCTTGGCGGAAAACTTCCTAGAGGTGTTTTACTAACTGGTCCCCCTGGTACCGGTAAAACTTTACTTGCTAGAGCTGTTGCCGGTGAAGCCGACGTTCCCTTCTTTTTTATGAGTGGTGCCGAATTCGACGAAATTTATGTCGGCGTTGGAAGTAAAAGACTTCGCGAACTATTTGGTATGCCCAACTATATTAATCCCATTCAAATTTTCTTTTCTTTCTTTTTTTTTTTTTCTTAATTAATTCAACACCTAACTCTGCCATCTTTTATTTTTTTTTTTACAATTTCATTTGCTTCTTATTTAAATAGCTGCTGCTCGAGAAAAGTCCCCAAGTATTGTCTTTATTGATGAAATTGATGCTATTGGCTCAAAGAGAAGCCAACGCGACCAAAGCTACATGAAACAAACACTTAATCAACTTCTAGTTGAACTTGATGGCTTCTCCCAAAGTGAAGGCGTTATTTTCATTGGCGCTACAAATTTCCCAGAGTCCCTTGATTCTGCGTTGACTAGACCTGGAAGATTCGACAGAGTTATCGACGTTCCTCTACCTGATGTCCGTGGAAGAATATCCATCCTCAAACTACACACAAATAAAATTCCTTTATCTGAAGACGTTGATCTTAGCGTAACTGCAAGAGGCACCGTTGGGTTTTCGGGCGCTGAATTGAATAACCTCGTCAATATTGCTGCAATACAAGCGAGCAAAGACCGCGCTACTAAGGTTTCCAACAAACATTTAGAGTACGCAAAGGATAAGATCCTTATGGGTGCTGAACGAAAATCAGCTTATATTACGCCAGACTCGCGTGTTAGTACCGCTTACCACGAAGGTGGCCATGCGCTCGTTGCTCTTTATACTAAAGGCGCTCTCCCACTGCATAAAGCAACAATTATGCCTAGAGGCCACGCCTTAGGCGTAACTGTACAATTACCAGAAATGGACAAAAATTCTTACACTAGACAAGAGTATCTTGCTATGCTAGACGTGTGTATGGGCGGTTACGTCGCAGAACAGCTAGTATTCGGCTATGACAATGTTACATCGGGCTCATCAAGCGACTTGTCTAAGGCTACAAGCTTAGCAACATCGATGGTAACGCAGTACGGTATGAGCGATGTGATTGGGCGAGTGGCGTATGATAAAAACACCTTTGAGCAATTGTCAGCTGAAACAAAAAAGGAGATAGACTCAGAGATTAGAAGGTTCAATGAAGATTCATACAACCGAGTTTTGAAATTACTATCTGAGAAACGTAGTGAGCTAGAATCCCTTGCAAAAGCTCTTGTTGAATACGAGACGCTAGACCAAAAAGAGATTATTCTAGCCACCAAAAACGAGCCAATTCCTAGACCAATATAAAATTAATACTAAAATTTATTTTTAAATCTAAAAAAAAAAACAAAGAAAGATAGGATATTACATTTTCTATTTATTTTTTGATGATCATATACATTTATTCCTTTTTTCATTTTGTTGTT
>LSSN01002522.1:0-19525 GCA_001970855.1 Smittium culicis | reverse complement strand
GTTGAAGATTCTTCAGATGAGGTTGAAGATTCTTCAGATGAAGTTGAAGATTCTTCAGATGAAGTTGAAGATTCTTCAGATGAAGTTGAAGATTCTTCAGATGAAGTTGAAGATTCTTCAGATGAAGTTGAATATTCTTCAGAAGAGGTTGATGATTCTTCAGATGAAGTTGTTGATTCTTCAGATGAGGTTGAAGATTCTGTAGTCGTGGATGAAGATTCATCAGATGAGGTTGAAGACTCTTCAGATGAAGTTGATGATTCTACAGATGAAGTTGAAGGTTCTTCTGGTGAAGCTGAAGATTCTTCAGATGAGGTTTTTGATTTTATAGATGAGGTTGAAGACTCTTCAGTTGTTGATAATTCTTCACTTGTTTTTGATTCCAATATTCGATCACCTCCTCCGCCTATTTTCGTTGCTATTTTACTCTCTGTGATAGTGTTACTAACGCTCGTACTAATTATTGTTGTGCTATCTTCATTTTTCTCACAATAAATTTCTACTTGTACATTTTTTATTGGTGTTTGATATAAGTAAACGTACATTTCTTCTATTTTTTTCTGTAGCGAGTTCTTTAATCCTTGTATTTCGATTATGCTATTTTTAGACGGGTTTCCTACGCCCATTGATAATCTTTCATTTGTATACAATATATATAAATGATAGTAAGGGTCTTTTAAATCTGGTTTATTTATTTGCTAGTTTAATCTTGTCACCACATCAGTCGTAAAGTCATCATTTTTTATTAGTCTTATTTGGTTTGATAAGCTTATTAGTCCAAAAATTATATCTATTCGTGAGTATTCGCTGTTGTTGTTATTTTCGAGAGATATAAACAAGTCGTCTGATACAGTGCTCGGTATTTTTAATTCGATTGACCAGCTGCCTGAGCAACCAGATTTTATTTTTGTTGCTCCATTTAGTGATCCAAATGGAAATGGTTGTTCTGAAGTTACTGATGTTTGTAGATATGGTTCTGTATAGTCTATTTGTCCCAATATATATCCTGCTAATATAGATATTGTTGTTAAGGATATAATTATCATATCAATTAGCTATATTTATGTGTTTCACTCTTAAATGTTTCGTAATAAGAAGATAAATAATTTATCATTAATCTTATTTCAAGTATATTATTAATTTTTTTATATTCAAGTGTGATGCCCTTGTGAAAGTAATACGCAAAATAGCTCTTTGCCTCTTTAAATTTTGATGTGTAATGCAAATTGGATAAATCTAAACTAAAATATGTATATAATAATAAATGAGCAGAAATTTTTAGTCTATTATTATTTCAATGGTTTTATTAAAGTAAATCATAACATTTATATTTTCTCTCTGTTGTAATTTTTTCACAAAAATAACTTTAAAAAAAAAACAGATATACTTTTCTATAGAATTTAAGCAAAATATTCCGTCAATAATTTTTTGCGCTTAATTTTTAATTTGGGTTGCTTAGCCAATTTATTTAGTACTTTTTTTTGTAATATTTATATAATAGTTATTAATTTTTTACGTAACTTATTTGCTTAGTTCTGTGTATACCCAATAAATAATACTTGCTATATTACCCTTTTCCTGTTCAACACTCTATAAAAATTTCAATTTATTGATTCGTTTATCATTTAAATGATATTTTATTATTTACTTTTTTTTATCAATAAGCTAATATTTCTTATTGTCTCGGGATTTAAGTATTTTTATTTTACATAATAGGCTATAATAAGAGGGCCAAAAATAGTCTACCGTCCGTGAAAGGGTTAAAGCTATTCCAATTATTGCAGACTTATCAAAAATTAACATATTTTATTCTATATTTAGGCTTTTTACTACTGGAATTATCTTTTTCCAAGCGCTGCCACTCTTTCGTATTAAAATCGACCATATAGTTGAGCGAATAGATATACCTGCCAACTTTAAGTGCCTAATTTTATTATTTCTTACCTTTCATGGAAAAGCTAATTAATAATATACGCTTATTTGCTGTCTGATTTGCGAATTCATCCAAAAATGTGTACTATGGGTATTATCTCTAGTTTTTAATATTTTTATTTCCCACTTAATCTGCAAATATTATATTCGTTACCTTAATTCATTTTATAATATTAAAGATTGTATAACAAATTAACCCTTTCATGGGCGATAGATTATTTTTGACCCATCAGATATAACCAATAGAGCTCGATTAAAATAATTCAATTCCGAAACTTTAAGAAATATTGATATACTGTAAAAAACAACAAATAATAAACTTTCTTATAAATCATAAACGAATCATTTAACTAATTTTTTCAAAGATTGTTGGACGAGAAAAAGTTAAACAGGATAAAAAGTCATAATTTTCTAGGTCAGCACAATTAATTATTATTGGATTCGTTATATTAAAAACCAATAAACTATTATTATTTTTCATTGACTAATCTATATATGAATGTATTTTATATTTATGCCGAAATAAATCTCCCTGAGGGCAAAAAAAAAAATTATCTATTTACCGTTTAGTTGATTGTTTTTGGTGGCTCAATAAATCCCAACTGCTACTGAAAGGGTAATATGTGATTTTTTAATAGGCAAAAACTTATGAGAAAAGTTTATGGGAATTTCTTAGTGCAAGCGGTGCTTTTATTCTTCGAAGTTATATTTGCTTATGTGAATTAGGTAAATCTATTGGTTGTATCAGATAATTCATTCAATGATGTTTTCTGATAAAATTTAAAAACAAATGCAATGCAGCCAAGTAGATAAAACTTCATAGGAAAAATTCCGCTCATCGAAATAATCTCCGACATTCGTTATTATGTACAAAGATAGCACTTTTAGGCATAAATATTTACAATGGATATAATCGCGTAAAAATCTATTTTCAATTTAAAATCCATTACGTTATTTAGCAGATAATTCATACCCGATGAAATGAATAATAAGAATAACCAAAAAATCTTTCCAACTCAGCCAATGATTTTTATTAATAATTGAAAATATTTCCCGAATAATATCAAGATCATGAAAGTGCGTTCTTTATTCGTAACTCCCTTTATGCTTTCTACATTAGCCATTCATTAGTTACACCTTTTTGGACCTTGTAAGAAAATTTTTTTTGAATAGTGAAATTAGTGAAAAAAATTTTTATCAAACCCTGGTCTCTATTGAAATATTATACCTCGCGTGATCAAAATAAATGTAAATATTTTTATGCCTGACAGCTCATATTTTATCAAGAAAAAATATCTTGATTATACCTATATGTATAAACTAATCCATCTAAAATCCTAACATAGCTTTAAAAAAATTGAAAGAGCCTAGGCGAATATAAAAGCGCTTTTAACCCTTTCCCCTCCAACACTCATTGAAAAAATGAATTAGTTGATTTGTTTATGATTCACAATTTAAAATTTTATTTGTTGATATTCTATAATATACCAACTATTGATTGATTCTCGGAACTAAATTGCTTTTATCGTATTCAGTTGACTAAATTAGATGGGTCAAAAACAGTCTACCACCTGTGAAAGATTTAATGGCAAAAGAAAATTATTCAAAAAAAGCTCATACATGGAATGACAGGTTCTGAACTGAATGAGTTCTTTTTTTGTAATTTTATTCATATGACTAAATATAATATGCAAATTGATATTATATACAGAAATGAGAAGAAATTTCTAAATACAATATTGTTTTTAGGGACCGACTTTATTCATTTAAATTCATCCTACATGTAAACTAACTATTATTTTTAAAGCGTACTAGAAAATACTACATATATTGTTATAATTGAACAAATAAATTGATTTAATTATTTTCCAATACAAAAAATCTTTGTTTTTTTTATCGAACATTACTTTCAAGCCAAAATAAATAGATATAAAAGACGAAATGTCTTTTGGACTCATCCAATAACAATACTAATTTATTGATTTTTATTTCAATTTTTTTAAGCTCCAACAATGTATTTTCATAGTGGACTTGCAGTTGGTAGATTGATCCTAATATTCTTAGTGTGCGCAAAGATAGACCGGCAGTGAAATTAATTTATAATAGGACTATATATATTATGGAATTACCAATTTAATTGCATTATCTATATTTAAGATTCTAAGGAGGAGAAAATACTTTTTCTTAGTATCAATTATTTGATTATGTGGCAGCTAAAAATATTGGCTGAATCAGATAGTCAATTCAAAGGGATTTTCTATTAGGGCTTTAAAACTTAAGTAGAATAGACGATCACGAAAAACGTAATAGTAAAAGCTACTCTCGTCAATATAATTAATCAGATATATATAACCTATCCTATTCTATATGATATTTTAGGTCAATAAATTTGAGCTACTGGTTTTCATAAAACATCTTTATCATAGAACTCATTAATTTATCAGCCTTTTTAATTTAATTATAATAAAGCTTTTTTAAAAATAGCAAGCGAATCAAGATTTATTATTATTTGTGCTAAAATCATACGGCATTATAAACCGTATTATTATCACTGGATATTTTACTTTTTAATCCTTTTCTTGGTGGTTGGCATTTTTTTTTTCAAAATCTGCATAATTGATTTCACATAAATAGTTTTCCATAAGTACATAATTCATGATAGCTTTATTAACACTTTCAGGACCGTTAATACATTTATGACCAATTTAAGATTTCGCAATAAAGGAAGGTAGTTCAAAAAAAAAAAAAAAAGCCCAACAAAAATAAATTTTATTCTTAGAATTAAAACTTTATTCGCTCAAACTTTTTTTCTTTTTTTTTTACCTCGGATTTAAAATTATATCAAAAAGTTGTTGAATTAGTCAACAAAAATTCACTAAAAATAATTATATATATAATATTTTCAAGCAAATGGAAATTTTTCTATAACCCATAACGATAAATCCAGAAAAAACAAATTATCCTGGGTAAAAACATTGAGAATATTAATACATAATCATAATGCAAAATATAAGTGCTGCACAATTTAAAATTTATATTGATATTCAAAACTTGTATATCTGTAAACTTTTAAAAGAAAATATGTTAATACTAAAATTTATTTTATAGAAAAATTAATTAGTTTCTACTATGAAAAAAAAGCCAATTATAGCAATAGATAATAAGATTTACATTAATATCATTAAAATAAAATTAAGCAAAAGTAATGTATACCTTATAACAAATTTTAATAGATTAAATTAATTTATTGGGAATTTATATTTTAATACTTTAATATGAAACAATTTGATATAATTTACATTCATCTATTAACAGTGCTTTAATATATGCTAGACTAATTCAAACTAAAATTTTTAAATAAACTAACTCGTACTTTATATATTAGCTAAAGAATCTTGCAATTAACGAGAATTATATAAAGACTAATTGTTTCTACTATTTTAAAAGGTCTAAAAAGTTTTGATTTAAATTATAAAAGAAATAATAAAAAGAGTACACTATAATAAAAAATAAATAGAACAGTAATATCAAATGTTCTCTATGTAAGGCAATATTAATACATGATATTTTTAACTATAGTAAGGATTTGTTTTTGTTTTTTTTTGCTCTCCAGGTTGACACAGAAAAGTGCCAAACATTTAAAAAAATATAGATTGTTATTAAATTTTATTTACTAAATATTTTATACCTGCTTTCAATCAGAAATTTTCAGTAGAGAAGAAACTCTTTTTCGATTAACGCCCATGGTTTTTACTTTTCTAAGTCAACTATATAATAACTAAACTTTTTTATTTTATAATATCAATTATTATTCTTTATCCTATTATAGGTTTTTTTTTTAATTTTTTTTATTTTATAAGGATTACATTATATTTTTTATTCGAATTATACTTAATTTTGGCATATAGTTTTTTTCAATTTTAATTTTTCATTTTAATTTTATTCATTGTTTAAATCAATTCATAATAAATCTTAAATTATTTTTAATTTTTAATTATAATAAATTATGATTTTTAACTAATTTAAAAATTTTACTAGCGACAAATTCATACATTTTGTTTGTTTTGGTTTTGATTATGATTATGATTATGATTATGACTATGATTATGATTATGATTATGATTATGATTATGATTATGATTATGATTATGATTATGATTATGATTATGATTATGATTATGATTATGATTATGATTATGATTATGATTATGATTATGATTATGATTATGATTATGATTATGATTATGATTATGATTATGATTATGATTATGATTATGATTATGATTATGATTATGATTATGATTATGATTATGATTATGATTATGATTATGATTATGATTATGATTATGATTATGATTATGATTATGATTATGATTATGATTATGATTTATGAATTTTTATATTCAAATAATATCAAATTATTAAACTTTATATCAGCATCAAGTGTTGCTCAAAATTTAGATTGTATTAATTAATGTAAAGCTATTGACTGGGATAATGATTTAATAATAAAAAAATTACAATTTAATTCACAGATCTGGAGATTCAAGCATTATTCGAAAAATTTAAGTTATAACTTCGAATAAAATATATATTAAATTTTTTATCGATACGCTTATCATCTGAATATTTGCAAATTCTAAAAGTTATGATACATCTAATTCTTGAATGAATGATAGAATTTCAATAATTTCATTAGACAAAAAAAAAATTTAGAAAATGATGTTTTTTGTGTATAAAAGTGTAAGTACCCGTCCTCAAAATGTATATTGTCGATAAAAAACTGAGAATTAACAGAAAATAATTGTGAATTGCAACTATCAATACAAATCTTGCGTCACATTTTCTACCTTTATGAACATAATATAATATGTAACACAATATATTCTTAAAATAATACTTAAAATAAAGCCTTCTCTGCTCAAGGAAAAGCAAGTCGTATAATTTTGGTTTTTAAAACATCTACTATTTTACCCCACTTTTATCTTCACTCAACATTAGTCATCTTAATTTTATTCTTATATTCATATTAATACTTACACCGTAATAAATAGTCATATACTATAGTCTCACTTTTTCAAAAAACTTTGTCCAGTTAAAGCACTATTGGGGCACAAATGAAAATCTCCGTGAACATTAAAGATATTTTTTAAAGATTAAAAGAAGTATCCTTTTTCTTGCAATTCTTGATATTAGACAAATTTAATTTATATGAAGTTATAAATTTTAATAAATTAAATATATCTATAAATTCTAGAAAAATTCATATAGATAAAAATGTATACGCTTTTTGTAAAAAATTTGATTGCTATTAAATGTACGATATTCCATAAAATAATATTGTTTGCTCCTAAAGCTTACTAAAATTAAAAATTTATTGATAAAATAATAATAACTTGTAATTTTTTAAACACTGAATTTTTTTTCAAAAAATATATACTACTCATCAATAATTTGCGATTGATTTATCATTAATAAAATTTAAAGGAATTATCAGTTTCAAGATGTATAATAAAAATAAAGATGAATTCAAAATATGTTTTTCAATTGATAAATCCGAATACTGCAGGGATTTTTAATTTTACTAAGGAAAATCTCTCTATAATACAGAAAATTTTTAAGAATTATTTACTTACAAGGCGTATTTTATATTTTAAAAAAAAACTCCATATATTTTCGATTCATAATTTTTTTACATCAGTGCCACTAATGAAATATCATTTTTCAATTTAATATTACGCACTTAAAACAAAATAGAGTAGCAGAAATCATTTAATTCAATTCTCAAAAAATAGTATATTAGCAATAAAATTGAATAATATAAACAAGTTAATATGATATAAAATTATAAAAATTCTAGAATAGGGTTGACTTTAATAGAAAACAGGTTTATTGGTCTGTAGAATCAACATACATGCGAAAAGTAGTACACGACTATAATTTTAACATGCATTCTGTCGAAAATTTCGATCAAAAGAGGTTTTAATATTATTCTGGGAAGAAATATTCTTAAATTATAGCACATCATTTTATTTATTTCATATAATCAAATAAAAAAATTTTTATAATGTTATAATAATTGAGATTTGAAAATATTATAATAATTGAGATTTGAAAATATTATAATAATTGAGATTTGAAAATATTATAATAATTGAGATTTGAAAATATTATAATAATTGAGATTTGAAAATATTATGAAAATATTTGATTTTAGACATGGGTTCATTTCAGGCTTTTTTTAAAAATTTTAAAACAAAAAATTTTAGCTCGAAAAAACTTGGAACAATAAAAATAAATAAAATAACTAACTTCTAGTAGTATTAGTTTATCGAACTATTCAGTTTTCCCTATTAGCCCAAAAAGGGCTATTTACAGTATTTCAGTACTGACAAGCTCCAATTTAAAAAGAATATGAAATTACGTCATGTAATTAAGGCCTTTTAATTTTAAAAAACGGGGGTTTTTTTTATATTTTTCATGTGTATAAATAATTTTTTATTAATTAATTAGGATTTTAAAGCTTATCTTTTAAATTAATAGTCAAAAAAACTCAAAACGTACTAAAAAAAATTTTATTTCTTTAAAAAAATTTTTTTAATATAGACTATTTGAGAATTAATATCATATTAATAAATTGATTAAAAATATGTATTCTTTTAATTACAAGTTTCTTTGATTGCGTATTATTTTTTGTAAATTTAGCTAAAAAACTAGAATTACCTCAACTTTAAAAATTATATTTTAACTGAAATAATTAAAATTAATTTAAATTTTACACATTTTTAAAAAAATATAAACCTTGGAAAACTTTAATAATTTTTACTAATATTTTATAATCGATTGTTACGGTTTATGTAGTTTTTTTGAATTATATTTAGAAAAAGTAAAAAAAAAAAAGGTAAAAAAAATGTGTTAAAAATTTCGATAAATTCTCTAATTCTACTTACTCTCGCTAAGAAAAAAAATAAGATAATATTAGAGGGATGATGATGGAAAATAAATTATATTGAGCAGTGAGAAAGTTTTTTTTGTGAAATGCATTAGTAATTATAGTACAGTAACTAGTGCAATAATATTTGAGTGCAATAATGTGCGTAAATTAGTAACTATTATATTGTAGTAGTGGGAATATCATTATTTTAAATTATGAATAAATCTGAAATTTTATTTTAGTGAGAGTAGATTAGTTTACTACTGAAATTTTGTGGTTATTTTTTTTCCTTTTTACTATATTCTTAAATTAAAATTAGCGCAACAAGATTTTGCTTTTAATAAATAAATAGTCAAAACATTCAAAATAAATCAAGATATTTATATACGATTCTATCAAAAGGGTGTTATAATTGTGTAAAACAGGTAACTGAAGTTTTTTTCACTAATTTTATGATTAATTTTCTAGCACGAAAGTAAATGTTTTATATATTGTTTATGAGAATTAATCTGTCATAAAAAATTTTCACATAATTTTCAAAATCGTCAAAATTATCATGTTCTTTGTTTTATGCGTTTTTTTATTTTCGATTTGGATAATTAGAAAAATTTCACAAATTTTAGGCGCTTTTAAATTAATTAAACAGTTAAAATATTTCAAAAAAATCAAAGATTTTAAAAATGGGAGATTCTTAGGTTGTGAGGAAGATTTTTTCTATGAAATATTATTTTTTAATTATAAATTTACCATTTTACTGGCTAAAAATCTGATTTGCTTGCTAGTTCATTCTAATTAAATTTATACCCAAATAATATTTTATGCGAAGGAAATATTTAATTTGAAAATTTACGCCTCTCAAAAATATCTTCCATATACTCAGCTCTTCTATGAGCTTCAAAAATTTAATAATGCATAGAGAGAATAGGCATGCAATCAATTCTTAATATGTATTTATACAGTGATTGGGAGAGAAAAATTGAATATAAACTAGTTAATTTGAAAAATAAAAATAAAATCAAAAATTTATTGTATGTAAAATGATTGGGTAATTATTTGAAAACTTTACTTAATGAAAATTTAATAGCTAAATTATTTAAATAGACGAATTCGAAGTAGAAGAAATTTTATAGTTAATTTTATGGCTAATTTTAATTATTATAATGGTTTTTTTAACTAGAGTTTAGTTTCTGTTCCTAAATAAAGATGTTCAAAATTCTCGACAAAGCTCTTACTGGATTTAGGAATTAAATTTAATTTTAAGTTATATTATGTGTATTATTAAACCTCGTTTTATTATATATTTATAATAAATTAAATTTAAAACAACGAAATTTTTAAAGATACTTTTTTACACAAAATTTTTAGTATGAAACCATTTATTTCTATAAAATCAGTTAATCATATTATTTATTAACCATAAACCAGTAAATTTCAGAACCTGGAATTATACTATTATATTATTTTCGTTTATTTTAAGACTATTTTATAAGCATTAATATAATACGGGACATAAATTATATTGCTTAAATTAACTTAGAAATCAATCCATCGCTATTTATAATTTTTAGAGTTTTAAAAAAAAAAGTATATTTTATTTCTGTTTACAATAAAATTTAT
The DNA here is from genome assembly GCA_001970855.1 of Smittium culicis. Classification (NCBI taxonomy): domain Eukaryota; kingdom Fungi; phylum Kickxellomycota; class Harpellomycetes; order Harpellales; family Legeriomycetaceae; genus Smittium; species Smittium culicis. The sequence goes on along the minus strand of LSSN01002522.1, from coordinate 9,042 downwards.
CATAAAATCGAATTATAAATGAAGATAATTTTTGAATTAATATGTTTTATGATCTTTAAATAATGTTATGTTATTTTTTGGCTTTCAAAAATTTTTATGCTGAGATAATAAATATTTTAAATTAAATTAATAATCATAAAATTAAAAAATAAAATTTAATCTGTATATTATCTTTCAAATTGATCAAACCAGTAAAGTTATTTAAAGCCTTAATCTCGTGTTATATATCTGAAAACAACCTACATTTGAAATATCGTCATATCTGTTTACACAATATTTTTAAAATAAGGCTAATTTATCTTTGTGGTTTAATAAAAATTCCCTAATCCTTGAATCATAAATTATTATTTTTACATTTGTTAGAATTATTATTTATAATTGATTAGGTAGTTAAGATTATCTTAGATGTCCAATAAATATATTTACTTTTTATTATATAAGCCTTACAGATTCGAAAAAAGAAACTCTAAATCTTTTTATTTACATTTTATCTCTCTATATTAGCATTCTAATAAAGATAATCTTAAAATTAATTTACCTAAAAGGTCTGTATAAGTATTCAGATTTTTAATTTTATATTTCTAGCCTTGTGCCCCTTTATGTTCCACAATTTTTATAAGTATTTTTATCTTTTTTTTAAATATTTGGAATCTGATTTATCTATTTGAGATATAATTTAATATATCTCTAATAGTCCTATCAACGATTTAAAATGAATTTATGAATAGAATCAAAAAAAATTTCTATAAAGCTAAACTTTTAATCGATATGTGTAATAGTTATAGTTTTAATTTATATAGTATAAATATTTTTATCTAAAAAAAGCCATAATAAAACTCTATATAAGTGTATAATCTAAATAGAAATTCAAATAAATGGTTAGTACTTTCATATTTTCAAATTTTTTTAATTTAAGCCTCTCGTTATTTTCACAAGAATTGTGATTTAATCTGAATATTAAATATTAAATATTTTATTTTTATAAACTTTATTAATAAATAAGAATTTTATATCTTACACATGTACTTAATGTAAGTTTTTTGAAATCAGAATTCTGTCCCGAATCTCATCTTGGATTTTAATATACCCTTCAAGATTATATTCATTTATACCTTTTTTATTTAATTTAATGAATGTAAATATTTCAATATATTTTTTAAAATATATTACGAGAAAGGTGAAACAATAGCTATTTACAAAAATTTAGAATTATATAATTTTTTTTTTTTTAAATCTCGATATTATTGATTTATTTGTACATTTATCTCTTTTTTTTTTGAATCAAATGATTTAAAGTTTTTGATTTTATATTAAATCAAAATAAATAGATTTTTTATAATAAGTATTCTAAAATGTTTTATATTTTCATATCTGTCGATATAGATATACTTAACGCTGATATTAATCGCTTTGGAATTAAAATACAGTTGTTTTGAATATTTATCTAGAATTATTAAATTTGGGGTATTCTCAAGAGAAGAGGAAATTTATTTCTTAAAAATTCAATTTTTCTTGAATTTAAGGTAATTCTATTTGTTGTATCATAAAATTAATTCGATGATATTTTCTAATAAGGTTTAAAGGTAAAATTAATGCTACAAATAGAAAAAAAAATTAAAGGGAAAAGTTTCACTCCTCGAAATAATCTACCGTATATAATTGTCTAAACAAAATTTTTATAAAAACTGGATATACTTTCATTGGCAAAAAAAACTAATAAAATTTCTGAGTATTCCAATTAATTAATTTTTAGTTTTTCAGTCATTAAAACTTTCGGTATTTTCTAGAAAATTCAACGTGTTATTGGCTAAATTTTTCTAAAATAGTGGGAAAATTAGTTGAAACTACCTTGCACTATTTAATTGGTATTTAGTCAGTTAAATATGAAATTATTTTATTTTTAATTTTAATTTTTTTATAGAATGTTTAATATTAATCATTCAAATTCCACACGAAAATTTAGTTGGTGACCGAATTTTATAAATTAAAATAAAGGAAGAACAGACGAGAATAGTAGTAGGAATCTGTTTTTAAATGAAATCTCCAATTCTATTTTATATTTCCAAATATATTACCAATTTTCTATAATTTTATTTATGTTTAAATACATAAAAAAGTACAATGGTTTACAAAAAATCCACACTGATAAATTTATCGATTTGCGGTTTAATTATTAATATATGATTTTGACTGGGTATATAACCATCACTATGAGAAACCCACATATCTTATTTTTCTATAAGGATAATTTTAGCTGTGCCAAAATTAGCTTTTATTTAATCTTTTTAGATTTTTATGATTCAGTTTTAATATCTTTTCTGGGGCTTATTTAATGAGCCGTTCATAATTGACTCTCGAATACTCCTGGAGCTTTCTTTAAAGCAATAATGCCAATTATACTCTTTTTTTTATATTTCAGTTTAATTATTCCACAAAAACACTTAACTTTGCACTTTTGTGAAATGTAAACTTTTCGATTAGATTTCCCTCCCCATAATTTAGCCTTTATACTTTTAAAAAAAATTTTTTTGACCTTTGTAGCTTCTTTTGCTGTTAACATATCTAGAAATTTTAAAGTTGATATGTATAATTATGTCATTATTTTTTGTAAATCATTTCCCTATCCCTTTAAAAAAATGATTATTGGTATTTTGGTGACAGATGTAAGTTTTAATATACCGACTTAATTTTTTTTTTAGCTTATAAATTTTTATTTCTACGCTTAGAATTCTTTCATTTTTTAAATCACTTTATCTAAATTTTAAGTTAAATTTTAAAAGTAATGGTAGTATCATATTTTTAAATAGTTTCGAATGTTTACATCAGCTTCCAGTATAAGGTATTCAACTTCACACAGTTAAATTATTTTATAGAGATTAAGCCTGAATCAAATTTATTAAATAAGTAAAGGTATTCTAAATTTTTTAGTCTTTTTTAAGCCCTTGGAAGGTTCGAATCATAAGTAATATTTATTAAAATAAAAGTATCTGAAATAATATTGATATTGTATTTGCATAATCATCTTATGATGAATCAATTACCATCAATACATCCTGATCAATATATATTTGAATTATCCAATGTATATTAGTTTTCATTTCGATTTGATTTTTGTAACACATACGATACTATATATAACCTTTTTACTCAATATTTTTCAACCAGGTGTTTATGAGTTTAATTATACTAATTAAATCTGATAGACTTTTCCCGCTTTGTTTATCTATATTTTTATTGTACTTAGAATTTTTTTAGTTTTTTTTTTTGTATATTAATAATTTCTACTAGGAAAAAAAAGATATTAATTTTTTTTTCAACATCATTCTGATTATAATATTTTTATTCTAGAATCACAAATTTTTAAAGTTGAATTTTTGATTCTGTTTTTGAGCATTATCTGCCATTCATAATTTAAGCGCAACTAATTAATTTGTATAATATATATATATTTGAATTTTATTTATTTCCATAAAATATAAATCATTGGTTATGTAGTGGACTTGATTCCAATTTCCGTAATCACTCGATAAGAAACTCGATTTCCTATTACATTTTAATTATTACCACGTTATCGTTACTTGATATCCGAAGCTTACGGAGTAGAATACTTGTCTAGTTATTAAAGACAGAACTTAGCTGATTCATTTTATGGCTATCCTTTTCAACATTAATTTTTTGACCTAGCCTCTCTTAATTTCATATACTTGCTCTAATTTCCTTTTTATTGTATTTTTATACTTATTTTTTATAAAAAATAAATATAATACATAGTCCATCACAGTTACTGTAGATACTTCATAATTTTTCAAGTATCTTTTTATTTCTTTGTTAGAGCTTGTAACTTTTTTTCTCGAGTATTTTTGTTTAAGTTTTTAGTTATTGACATTTTGGTTTTCTGATTTATAGAGCGAATACATCGGTGACGAGTTACCATTTTATTGTTGTGCTAGCAAGCTATTTATTTTGGAAAATGATGGAATATCACTTTAATTATTTTTCAAGAATAAAATTTAACCTGTATAAAGTTTAGCATCGAGGATATCAACTTAGAGAAATATCTATTAATTATTAGACTGATTTAAATACATCATTAGATGATTCGATAGCTCTTCTAAAATTTTTACACTTGCCTTTTTGGATTGATATGTTAATTACATTCTCTTTCAAAAAATAGTTTCGGCAAATTTCAATAACTTGATCTTAAATAAAATATATATTTTCCATAAATTTATAAGCATATTATATAGACTTGTAAAAAAAATAATAGTAAATAATTTTTGTGTAAGTAAAAGAAGTTATGCTATGATCGATATTTTTTGAAATAATGCGAACGGATTTGTATTAGTCGTCTTTGAAAATAGTTAATCTGTTTATCACAGTTTTGTAGAACATTAAGATAGCAATCATTGAAAAAAAATGTTTGCTGGAGACTAGGCTAAATTGTCATTTGTTCTATATAATCGGCTAAATAAAGTTAAAATCCTGCTCTCGATTAAAAATACGCTTTAACCATTACAATGATGATAAGAAATTAAAAAAAATTTAATAAAAATTAAAAAAAAAAAAATTAGCTAGCCTTCTTATGATTTAGCAAAACAGTATCCGCTGGGTATTGCTTCAAGGTTGAAAGGTCAAGTTGACCATTTCCCGTCAAAAGCCCTGTCAGAAAATTGAATTATTGATTCGTTAGAAATATCTAAGAAATTATATTATTCGCTTTTTTTTAATATATCAATAATATTTTGAGTTTCAGAATTGAAATATTAAATGAATTCTGTTATCTATATTTGATGGATCAAAAACAATCTACCACCCATGAAGGAGTTAAATCTCTCCATTAAGTCTAGGCGTTTTGTAAAGTATAAATAATGTTATTCTAGGACCTTATAATATATTGGCTTGCTATCATTTATCGACAAATACGAATTATACATGAAAATCATATACGAATCAATAAATTCGACTTATTTCAGACTATTGGACATGAAAGGGCTAGTAAGTGTAGTAATAAATTAGGCTGCAATGATTAGCCAATGATTCTTTAAAAAAAAAAACTTTTATAGGAAAAACAGATAAAGATTAGAGCCTTTGATTATAAAATTTATCAAAAGGCTAATAAAATGTATTGGATAGAAATGATAAGTTTTAACTTTGATTAGTTTTATATCCTGATTTGGGGTAAAAAAATAAATGCTAGTAGTTATTATTTAGTAGCCAATTGATCAATTTTAATGAGATATCAATTATGCTTACTTCCAATAAATTCGAGCGACCATAACTTTTTTTAACCCCAAAGAAAAAAAATTATTGACAATCTAATTTCTCTGTTTCTCAATTTAATACAGTCTAAATAAATATCAAGTATTATTTTATTTTATTGTATGACTTTTATTTTTATAAAATATAAAAAAATATACAGGATTGTAACTTTTTCCTCTTCGCTTCAATAGATATAACGAGAAAAATATGAATCTAGGTGGTAAATTGAGAGTTTTAGCTAGAACATTCGGCAAATTCTCGATCTGCGAATCGACGCAAGCGAATCAAATTTATAAATTCAACGCACTTGAAAACAGAACGTATGTTACCCAAGCACAACGCATGCTTTTAAAAAAAGCTGAGAAAAATGTAGAAATATCAGTTAGCTCGAAAGGAATCTCGTCAAATGTACCTATTGATGAGAAATTACTCTTACGCGAAGATCCTTTAATGTCACAGCTTGTAAATACAATCATGCGTGATGGAAAAAAATCAAGAGCTCAAAGACAAGTTGGCGAAGCAATGTCAGAGATAAGAAATGCAACCAATTCAAATCCATACCAAATTTTGTCTGATGCAATAGAGATGGTTTCGCCACTGATGACCACAGTCAGCAGCAAAAAAGGTTCAAAAGTCGTCATGATACCTAAGCCATTAAATGTGAGACAACGAAGGAGAAAAGCAATTCTTTGGATCTTGGCTGAATCTAAAAAAAGGGGGGCTAGAACCTTTTCTGGAAGATTAAGCGCTGAGATTCTTGCTGTAATCAATGGAACCAGTTCTTCATTGACTAAGAAGTTGGCGTTGCATAAAATTGTTTTGGCTAACAGAGCCCAAATAAAAGCTCCTTCAACCAGATAAACATCCTTTTTTATTACTAGACTTTTTTTTTTTTTATCGAAAATCTCTAAATATACTCAGAGCAGTCATGTTTTTATGTTCTATATAGCAAATATTATATTATAATTTTATTCACCCTGAATTTCCTTTTTTTTTTCCTTTATGGGATTGTATATGTAACTTTATAGGATTAATGAAAGATGATTTGAAGCCAAAATTTATTTAAAAGTATATAATTACATTTTTTAATTTTAGGCAGATTCAGGCTATACATATATTTTTATATTTCATTTCTCAAGTCTATGGTATATTGACTAACTTGTTTATCCTAAAATATTAATATTATGCAAAAAGTTAATTTCAATGAAATTTCAATTATCAAAAAATAAACATGCGAGAGAAACTTATATCGAAATAAACTAAATTCCACCCTTGTGCACTTAGGTTATCTTTTAATTTGGTACAATCGTTTATAAAATAAGTAGTAAATCTTAATGATTAAAGATTTAAGAGAGTAAATAAAAACGTTTTAGAAAGAGTTTTTTATTGAATTATTTGATACTAAAAAGCATTTAAAGTAAAAGTTAATATTTTATTATATCCAAAAGCTTCTATCTTCATGACATAATAACTAGGAAATAAATCAATTGGTCTATAATAAAATCCAAGTCAAATTTTTTTTATAGATTTGTGAATAAATCATAGTTTTTTTTTTTTTTGGAAATAAATTATGCCTAACTAATTAAAATCTTTACCTTTATATTTGTGAGATTCTTAGGCGAAAGGGACCTATTTTCTTAATAGATTTATTTGCTATAGTGCATTGGATAAAAAAAAAGGTTGTATAAGATACTTCATTAGATGTTATTTTCTAATATAGTTTAAAAAAAAAAAGTTATGCTGAAAAGTACAAAGATTTAAATAGAAAAAGCCCCGCTCCTAGAAATAATCTACTATTAATAAAATACTTTTCACGCTTAATTTTGAAGGGATATTTTTTTCTTAATAGTGGTCCTGCATAACATCAAAGATTTAATATTATGTAATCAAATATTCTCAGGTAGTTTATATATAGAGTAAAGAATAATGGGCTAAAATAAAATACACTCTCAATATTATAGGATTACAAGTTATAATATACATTGCTGAATATCTTCGAATGTTTAACCAGTATTTTTTTTGTTTTTTCTACTGATAAAAAAGATCGAATAGGTTTATATTGAATATTTAATGGAATATCATTTAGAATGGTATGTTACAACTCAAAATTGGGAATACGTCATAAATACATATTTTGAAACTACAAGCGTAAAAAATAATAACTGAAATTAAAATTTTGGCTTATATTTTAGGCAATTTACTTATTCTGTTGTTTGTAATTGAGTTATCAATAAAATGGTTTATAATTTTGATGCTAAAAACGTGACGAAATTAATCATACTCTAGCATTAATGAGTAATATATAAAATTCAATTATCATATTTAATTATTCTCTTATTAAAAGAGTAAAATAAAGCTGAAATACAATATATCATGAATATATACTAGATATGTATGTTTATTTCAAATAAACTTAGTATTTATCAATTTTTAGATATAAAATTTTTTTATTTATAATTTTGGTATTAACAGAATAAATTATTAATTTGATCATAGAATATCTCGATTCTATATGATTATTATTAACATTATAATAATTAAAGTTATAAATTGGTATCATCCCACCTTTTTTATTGTTTAATAATAATTATATAAGGTAAGAATATACTATTATTTATTACTTGACTAAGCCACTTTATCTGAATAATAGCGTTAAGCGGAGTTATTTTATAAATCGATAAATAATAAAGATTTTTTCAATTTCTTCAAAAATAAAGAAAAAAGTAGATCTCATACCGAGTCTACCATTGTATAATCGTATAATATACCTACCTCAGCTAGATTATAAATAAATATCATGAAGATGTAAAATCTCGATTATAATTCAGAATAAAATGTGCATGGAATAAAAACATCTGATTTTGGATATCATGATTCTGGTGTAATTAATAAAAATTTATACCGAGAAATATCGTCTGATTTATATATAACAGTAGCTAATTTTAGTTATTGGCATAGGTTTATAAAAATCTACACTACTATGCATAGTTTAGTTGAATTTAGTATCAATTTGAAAGGAATAATTACTATACATCTCATTAGACATCTTATAGGTAAAAAAATAGATCTCATTGAATAGCTGTTAAAAAGACAAAATAAACTCTCTAAATCATTATCATTATGAAATTTTAACAACTGATTAAACTAGGGCCATAAAATAATTGTCATTATAAGTTTTTCATACATATACTCGAAGACCTGAATTGTTAAAATTTTAAGAATGTAGAAAATTTATATAGCCATAACAGAGCTGGCTCTGTTAAAAATAATCGAGATCTTTAGAGCGAATATTGATTCATATTATAATTCATGAGGAGACATATTAATCTACGAAAAAATATATAATCGACTCCATCAAATTATTCGAAGAATATCTTGAGAGTAGATAGTTTGTATTTAAAATGTTATAGTTTCCTCAGAAAGAATGTGATACTATATCATCTGTCGATACTGCGGTTTTGGTGGCTAGTTTTGCTCTAAACTCACTGTCATACGTTGTAGGTTTACCTGAATCTCTGCATTTTAAGTCTGAAATTGGCCTAATATACTTAGTAATGTTATCGATGGATAAATGCTTTAATAAATCAATAATAAATCTCTTCAATCTATTTAATAACCATGTACTTTTTTTAGTATGTTGGGTAGGTCAAAGAGAAGATGTTAACTTTTCTTTTTATGCTTCATAATCGATTACATGGCATAATACCGGGTCTTATTTTGAAGCTATTTTTAATTCCTTCTCGTTTGTTCTACCAGAAAGCTTCTATTATAAAGCTACTGTAC